>ML776775.1:1136774-1164192 GCA_009831015.1 Picea engelmannii
TATATGCAGATGTATGCAGTTGTTAATGTTGAGAATTTGAAGTTGTATGAGCCTCCATTGATTGATGATCAAGGAGAGCATGTTCATATTCCTTCCATAGATGATTTTTCTCCAGAGTATCTTACAGAACTGCAGGAAGACACTATCCTTGACAGGAGAATGCGAACTTCAAAACGAGGAAATGTGGAGTATCTTCGAGTTGGTCTTAAAGGGATGAATCCAAGCAAGGCCAAGTGGATTGAGGTTGGAAGACTGAGGGAACTTTACCCTCATCTTCACATAGATTGAAAATAGTCTTTTGGAGGTCCAAAATCTTCCCAATGGGGAGGTGTGATCAGGGGATCAAATTTTGCTCAAAAATTCAAAGTGCTCAGAATCTCTTCAAACTGGACGAGAGCGTAGGTCTCGTCATTGCGAACCCAACGCAACTCGTTTCGTCTCAAATGGACATCGGGAGCGAGAGATATTGCAATCTATTCATAAGGTCAAACAGGTAAAAAAAATGATTCTGATTGTACAGTCCGTACAGTCTGTACAGGATGACGTGGCAGATCCGTACGACCATACATGTGGTGATGTGGCAGTTATTTATTGGATGACAGGTGGTCGAATGGGAATTCGACACGTGGCACTATTTGGGCAAGTGATTGGGTGCCACGTGGCCCAATCGCGGGCTGCCACGTGGCACCCCGGTATTTGTTATTGTTATGTTTGTTAAAATATATTGGAGTCCGTGGGGTTCGACCCCCGGACCTCCCCACCGCATAACACTTCCACAAACTCCGACCAACCAATGGGCTCTCGCTCATACCTTGATATGTATGCGCTCCAGATTGTATTTAAAGTCAAATGTCGTGTGGTTTTGGGCTGCGACCGGGCTGGGGCTTAGCCCCAGCCCTTGGTCGCGTGCTTTCACATATGTGACCGCGGGTATATATATATTGGTATGGCACTATTCATATAGTTCAAATGGTTGTATAACCAAATAACTCCCGCCAAGTGTCATTCTATCATTTGATATGGACGGAGCCCCATTTTTAAAAGTGTGTGGTCCTATGGACTCATATGCCCCACGGCTTGACGGTTGGGGGTATTAGTTTCGTTAACGGTTTGACGGTTTGCACCATGTTACGATTGTGCGCATGTGTTAGGTTTGCACGCTTTAAATTGTGTGTGTGCCAGGTTCATTTGACAAGGGTGCAATTTGTAGATGCAGAGACAACAAGCATGAAGGGGGGACTTTTAGGAGGCCTAACTTCTTCGTTTTTCGACCGATTGAGGTGCCGAAAGAGCCCAGATAGGGGGTTTTGGACGCTCTGAAGCCATTGGAGCAGTTGTTTGGTCAGTTTGAGCATTGTAAGACATGTTTTTGAGCACTTTGAGAAATTAATAATAATGATCCATTGGAAGCTGGACCAAGAGATGTAGCCCAAGAGAGGGGTGAACTCCTTTATCAATTGTTGTATTTTATGTGCTTATGTTCATTGATTATGCTGTTGTCTATGTTTATTTTTCATAATTAATCCCTTAATCTATGTGTTGCAAACTGATCCATTTGCTTTAAACACATAACATTTACATTGCAATAATTTCAAGTATTTCAAGTCTTCTTCATTTTTAGATCAATGAGGATCCATGTTAGCAAGACTACGTCAAGCAAGGAAACGTGGTGCAATCAAACGATGACAAGTGTCAAATTGATTCATCATTTCAGGTACGTGCAAATCACAAATACGAGTGACATGTGGCAGCTACTAGGGTCATGACACGTCATCAAGTGACATCACTCTGGGAGTTTTACTTTGGGAGCTTTACCACCAGCACTTGCCAAAAGTTCTGATGTCCTGGAGTGGTTTGGGGTCGTCCATTGTTGAGGAGGATAGGTGGAACAAGATCCACAACTTTGAAAGTTTTGTGGATGGGGAGAATGTGAAAATCACCGAAGACAAATCTCGACCGTTGATTGTCAAGGGGACTACATGTCAACTGATATGAGATTTCAGAGAAATATCACTAAAGGATTTCCAATTGAGACTTGAATATTTCGAACCCCGAATACCCGAGAGGATCGTGATCGTTGATCCAAAAGGGACACACGTCATTGGATCATGGACTCCGGGTGAAATGCTCCGGGAGAAAGCAAAGTTTGAGAATTGAAACTCCTAAAGCCTGAAAGGCGAAATCGATCTCGTATGTTGTTTTGGAGGGCGGCATATCACCTGATCATTGAGACTAAGGATCGTGCGTGGATAGAGGAAAGAAAAAGAAAAGGAAAATAGATCGGAGCCATTGATCGAAGGAGCACCATCAATGTCATGAGATCGACGGTCCCATCGCATTATGGGGCCAGAACATGCTCGGGTCTTAATTTTTTTTTAGTGGGTCGTAATCGAAACCATAGTCTTAGGGAAAGGATGTGTGTAGGCTCGTAGTGAATTGCGGGGCGAAAAGAGGGTTTCCCTCAAACTTCCTATGGACATGCTCGCAATCGCGTGGTCACATGAACTCATCGCCCAAGGTTATATCAAGGGAAGAGATATCACGTCGCTAAGCTCCACTTTGGAGTTCAGGAGATCAAGAGTTGGGAGAGTTGGGGTGACTAATGACAGATGACCCGAAACGTGAAGTCCCGAAGTGATTGGCCCCAGGTCACAACCAGCGGTCACGAGAAGGAAGGGGCTTAGGATCCAAGGGAGCCAAAGATGACTGGTTGTAACTGACAGAGAAGATGAAGAATTTTGACTGCCAGAGAAGCCAAGGAATCTCAGGGTAATGCCCATTGATGATGAACTCATTTAGGATAACCGCCAGAGAATACGAAGAGTTGTGATGATGATGAGGGAGAGGACGCGACGTGTGAAAGAGATGAAGAAGAGAGAAGAGGATGTGAGTGTGATTGTGAGCGATGTTGTGGGCAGGAGGAGACAGAGTGAACCTACATAGAGAGCAGAACCATGGAAAAATGAAGAGCATGTGGAGGCATAGCGCATAGTATGGAAGAGGCAGCATAGAGAATGTAATGCAGAAGAGAAGATGAACAGAGTGGTTTCACGTTGTAGAAAAGAGAGCAGAACATAGAAGCAGAAAGATGTAGAGGCAGAAGAGGGTATAGAAGATGAAGGAACCAAAGGAGACATGGAGTTGTAACAGACCATATCAGAGACAGAGTAAGTAAGTAAAGTCATATATCTCAGGGTGGTAGGGAGGTGTTAGGGAGGATTGGTGTCCTCAGAAGTTTCAAGTGGGTGCTTGAACATAAGAAGTTGTAGCTTCCATCTGGTTGCAGCTAGAAAAACCAAGGTGGTAGGGTGGTGCAAGGGATAACTATTGTTCTTTTTTATACAGATTGGTGCCTCTGTGACTGGAAGTTGGTGCTTCCATCCGGTTGGTGCTGGAACACTCAGGGAGTTGGTGCTTCCTTCTAGTGGGTGCTAGAGAAACCAGAGAGTTGGTGCTCTCAACAAGTTTTTGCTTGTAAAACAGAGGTTGTAGCCTCAAGAGGACTTGGATCTCATAAGAATGATAATGTACAGAAAGTAAATATGACTTATCATATCAAGAAGAAGAGGTTTTTTCCCTTTATGGGTTTCCTTAGGAAATATTTGTCTCTATATTTTTCATGTGTGTGATTGATGTTGAATATTCTATTGCTTACTTCCCTGCATTATTGTGATCGTCATTGATTGTTTTGTAAAGAGTTTAAAATGGGCACAATTGTTTAAGCACAGTAACAACTGATTCACCCCCCCTCTCAGTTGTCCAACAATCGGTATCTAAGTCGATTCCTTTTATCTAAGGGTAGATCCTAGAGCTTAAACATGACTAGCCATGAAGGAACTTCAACCAATAAGGCCCCCCTGTTCAATGGAACAAACTTTGCCTTCTGGAAAGTTAGGATGAGAACCTACATAATGGCTTTAGGTGCAGATGTTTGGGATGTGGTAGAGACTAGTTATGTAAAGCCGATTTTGCTAGCTAATAAGGATGACAAGCTAGAATTCAGCTTCAACGCTAAGGCTATGAATGCTATTATGAGTGGGCTTGCAGAATCAAAATTTGTGAAAGTTATGCACTTAGAAACTGCCAAAGAAATGTTGGACAAACTCATTAGAAGTTATGAAGGTGAAAAGAAGTACAAACCCAAGAGATTTAGTAAAAATAAAAGTTTATGTGTAAACAATGATGACTCTTGAAAAGACACAGATAATGACTCTTCCTGTGAAGATAAGATTAATGAATTTATGCTTATGGACAAAGAGGATTATGATAATAAAATCACAGGAAGTGATGTTGACGATGAAGAAGTTGTGGTTGAATTGGAAGGAGAATTGATCAGTTCTCTAGAAAAAATTGCTAGACTCAGATCTAAGAAGAAAAAGCAAAAACAATTGTTGATACAGTTCGAGAAAGACAATGAAGAACCTGATGAAGACTTTGCCCTGCTAAAAGTGGAATTAGAAGAGGTAAATAAAATAGAGGACATTTTGAAACATAAGTTATCAGAAAAGAAGGAAAGATGTGAAGCCTTGGAAGAAGAGGTAGTAAAAAACAGAAAAGAGATGGAGAAGTTTAAAACATTGTATCTCCAAAATATTCCAAGCATTAAAGCCACCACATAACTAAACGATATTCTAAGCAAACAAAGATCTCCTTTGTTGAAGATTGATTTAGGTTATGTAAATGGTTCAAGCAACAAACAGCCAGAAAGCAAAGAGCTAGTAAAGATGATCAAGTTCCAAGTCAACAGACAATCAAACCATCAGAATACTATGTCACCAAAAGCTAATAAAGACAAGATGATCCCTGATCAAAAACAAATAAATCAGAAGATGGATCAACAAATGCCAAGAAGAAGGCCATCCTTCAGGTACCAAAATTTATTCCATGGTTATTGTTTTTACTGTTCTAATTATGGTCATAAGATTGCAAATTGTCAAATTAAGTTTAGAGACATGCAACTGAGGAGGTCAAGAAATAAACAATCTTTACAACATAGAACTGAGCATCCAATGAATAGACAACGTAGCACCAATCACTTTGATCTATTGAACAATGAGCTCGAATGTTATAACTGTCATAACTTCGTCCACACAGATGCAAATTGTCGTTTGAAGAAGTACAAGGCAGATCCAAGGATAAATCATTTAGCTAGAAATGTCAGCACGTGGAAAAAGAAAGATAATGAAAAGTGTGGTCTAGTACTTTCAGCTCAAAAACAAAAAGACCCCTGGTATATAGACAATGGATGTTCCACGCACATGACTGGAGACAAGGATAAGTTTATGTCTATAAGTAAAAGCAAAACAAGAAATGTAACCTTTGGAAATGATGAACCAGGTAAAATCAAAGGTAAAGGGATGGTGAGTTTGAGTAATGGTAAAGGAAAAGCCCAGGATGTTCTGCTTGTAGATGGGCTGAAACATAATTTGCTCAGTGTAAGTCAAATGTATGACAGAGGATGTGAAGTGGTGTTCACTTCCAAGGATTGTAAGATAAAGTCTGTAAACTTAGGACAAGTGGTGGCTAAAGGCATAAGGACATAAAATAATGTATATGTGTTGAAAGAAGATAAAGAAGAATGTCATCTAAGAAAATGTGATGAAATTTGGTTATGGCATAGGAGACTTGGACATCTAAACTTTGACCACTTAATAAAGCTCAAAAAACTTGAGGCAATAAAAGATCTTCCAAGAATATCAAAGTCACAAGACTCTGTGTGTAAACCCTGCCAAGTAGGAAAGCTAACCAGGACACAGTTTAAATCCAAGAGCTCTACTTCAACAGAGAAACCACTACAATTAGTTCATATGGATTTATGTGTACCATCAACACAGGAAGGCACAGGGAAGGAAAACTACTTTATGTTGATCATTGATGATTACTCCAGACTTACTTGGGTTTCTTTTCTCAAAGAAAAAGCTGAAGATTTTGAGAAATTTAAAATATTTAAGGCTTTAACTGATAATCAAACAGGCAAGAGGTTAAAGGCAGTAAGATCAGACAGAGGAGGATAATTTATGTCAAGTGATTTCAAGGAATTATGTGACAAACATGGGATCAAGAGAGAATACACAATCTCAGGAACTCCACAACAAAATGGAGTAGTTGAGAGGCAAAACATAATAGTTCAGCAAATGGCCAGGTCAATGATGAATGAGAAGAACATTGGTCAAAATTATTGGGTAGAATCAATACACACAGTAGTCCATATTCTTAAAAAATTCCACCTCAGACCACATAGTGACAAGACACCTTATGAACTATGGTATGGAAGACCTGCTTCAATCAAACACTTCAAAGTCTTTGGGAGTAAGTGCTACATAAAGAATAATAATGAAAACCTTGGCAAGTATGATGACAGGGTTGATGAAGGCATCTTCTTAGGATATGCTACCAATAGTAAAGGATATAGATGCTTTAATAAAAGATTGCATAAATTTGTTGATTGCATTGATTTAAAGGTTAATGAAGGAGTTCCAGTAAGAGAGGTGAGAAATATTGAGTCTACTACTAAGGGAACAGCTCAAACTGAAGATGAACAGGTCCAAGAATCAAATGGAGAAGAGACACCTAGACAAGAAGAGTCAGGACAACAATCAACATCAAATCCTTCCTCCAGAATTACTCAAAAGAATCATCCTGAAAGTCAGATAATTGGTGAGAAAAAAAATGGTGTACAAACCAGGAGAAGGATAACCAAAGACACCGAGCAATCACATATGGAATTCATATCCATGGTGTAACCCAAGAACTTCAATGAAGCCAGTGAAGATGTAAATTGGTTAAAATCAATGAATGAGGAACTGGACCAGATTGAAAAGAATGACACTTGGGAACTCGTTCCTAGGCCAGCAAATAAAAATGTAATAGGATCCAAATGGGTCTGCAAAAATAAGATGTATGAGAAAGGAAATATTGTAATAAATAAGGCTAGATTGGTCTGCAAAGGATATGCTCAAATAGAAGGACTGGACTTTGATGAAACATTTTTGCCTGTAGAAATATTATAAGCTATTAGAATGTTTCTTGCATGTGCTTGTCATAAACAGTTTAAAGTCTATCAAATGGATGTCAAGTCATCTTTTCTAAATGGAGATCTAAAAGAAGAAGTCTATATGGAACAACCAGAGGGTTTCCAACTGTCAAATAACCCTAAATTTGTCTGCAAGTTGAAGAAAACCTTATATGGGTTGAAACAAGCTCCTTGTGCATGGTATTACAGACTAGATAAGTATCTTCAAGACAAAGGGTTCAAGAGAGGAACAATTGACAAAAATCTATATATCAAAACAAAGGGTAATGATTTTCTTGTCGTGTTGGTCTATGTAGATGACATCATCTTCGGAAGCAATAATTCTTCGTCGGTACAATGGTTTTCTTCTGCCATGCAATCTAAATTTGAAATGTCTATGATAGGGTAACTGTCATTTTTTCTTGGTGTGCAAATTACTCAGAAGTCTGAAGGATTATTTCTTTCTGAGGAGAAATATCTAAAAGAAATGTTGAAAAGGTTTCAAATGGAATATTGTACACCTATGAGCACACCTATGTTCATTGGATGCAAGTTAAGAAAATATTATGACTCACATAATGTTGATCAGAGTTCCTATAGGTCTATGATAGGAAGCCTATTGTATATCACAACATCTTGTCCAGACATAATGCATGTTGTTGGAATGGTAGGAAGGTATCAGGCTGCACCTAAACAGAGTCATTTGTTAGCTGTCAAAATAATATTCAGATACTTGAAAGGAACAATGAACTATGGCCTATCGTATCCTAGGAATCAGAATTTTCGATTGTCAGTCTATTCAGATGTTGATTGGGCTAACTGCGTGGATGAAAGGAAAAGCACGAGTGGAGGTGCATTATTCTTAGGAGATTCTCTTGTATCATGGTTGAGAAAGAATCAAGGTTCTGTTGCAGCTGCCACCTGTTTTACCCAAGTATTATGGATGATTCAGACACTTGCGGACTTGGAGGTAAAATATACAGCACTGATCCCAATTCATTGTGATAATACTAGTGCAATTAGTGTGTCAAAGAATCTTGTATTTCACTCCAAGACCAAGCATATACCCATCAAGTATCACTTCTTGAGGGAACAGGTGACCAACACTATTGTTTCTTTGAATTATATTCCATCCAAAGATCAGATTTCTAATATCTTCACTAAACCTCTTGCAAAAGCTCAGTTTGAGTATTTATGCCAGAACTTGGGTGCGACCCCTTTATCAACCTAAGAGAGTCAATCTTGTCAGGGGGAGTATGTGTTGGTTGAATATTTGATACCTCTGCACAGTATTGCAACATCTCAGGGGAAGCATGTTTTGTTTGACATTGATGTCAAAGGGGGAGAAAAGGAGTGGTTTGGATGCTACAGTTGGAGGTCTAAGTAGAAAAGTGCAGCCTTTCAGGGTTGCCATCAATGCCAAAGGGGGAGATTGTTGGAATGTTTACAGGTAGAGTGTGCTTGTCATTGATGGAAAGAAAATAGATGGCAAACAAGAAATCAAAGAAGAACAGTAGCAGCGATGGAAAACAAGAACATCGAAGACGAGACCCGCAGGAGAAGGTTTGGAGGCCGAAACCTTTGAATACTTAGAAAAATTTCTAAGTCGGAAGAAATTGTAAGCTCAAGAGGAGGAGTGATAGTGGTTGTCAAATTAGTGTCCTGAGAGGAGGAGCGTGCAGAAGAGGAGAACAGATCTCAGTCATTGGATCTGAGCATGAAGGATCAACAATGGTTGGATCCAGAGATAAATGCATGAAGGTTAAGCCTTTGATGAGCATAGGAGAGCGGAATTGTCAAATTCCCGAAGTCCCTAAGTAAGAAAGGAACGTCCATCATCAAGACTGATAGGTGGCACATGATCCTAAACTCTGGAGCAAAACACTTCGAGGATTTTTCAGTTTGAGACTTGAAAAACCCAAAGTCCAGAGAGACGGAGAGTCGGAGTATACGACATTTGTTAGATCAATTTGAAGTGGAAGGACAGGATAAGCTATAAAATCAACATCGCAGAAAGACCGAGTCGTCAATCTGAGAACATGATCAACGAACAACATTTAGTTCAGGTCTAAAAGTTACGAGGAGGTTATTGTTCGTGGATTCTCACTTCGGAAGAATTGGCGACTTGAAAAGTCAAAATACCCAAAGTCCCGAAGTCCGAAGTCCCGAAGTGAATGAGGATCCACGTCAGTAAGACTACGTCAACCAAGGACATGTGGCGCAATCAGACGATGACAAGTGTCAAGTTTATTCGCCATTTCAGGTACGTGCAAATCACAAATATGAGTGACACATGGCAGCTACTAGGGTCATGACACATCATCAAGTGACATCACTCCGGGAGTTTTACTTCAGGAGCTTTACCACCAGAACTTGCCAAAAGTTTTGAAGTCTCGAATTGGGTTGGGGTCATCCATCGTCGAGGAGGAAAGGTGGCACGAGATCCACAACTTCAGAAGTTTTGTGGATGGGGAGAACGTGAAAATCGTCGAAGACAAATCTCGATCGTTGATCGTCAAGGGGAGTATGTGTCAGCTGATTTGAGATTTCAAAGAAATATCACTAAAGGATTTTCAGTTGAGACTTCATTATTCTGAACCCTGAATACCCGAAAGGATCGTGACCGTTGATCTGAAAGGGACACGCGTCGTTGGATCGTGGACTCCGAGTGAAATGCTCCGGGAGCAAGCGGAGTTTGAGAATCGAAAATCTCGAAGCCTGAAAGGTGAAATCAATCTTGTCCGTTGGTTTGAAGGGCCACATGTCACTTGATCATTGAGACTAAGGATCGCGCATGGACAGAGGAAAGAAAAATCAAAGGAATATAGATCGGAGCCATTGATAGAAGGAGCACCATCAAGATCGTGAGATCGATGGTCCCATCGCATTGCGGGGCCAGAACATGCTTGGTTCTTAATTTTCCTTGAGCGGGCCGCAATCGAAACCATGGTTTTAGGGAAAGGACGTGTGGAGGCTCGTAGTGAATTGCGGGGCAAAAAGCAGGTTTCCCTCGAACCACCTATGGACGTGCCTGCAATCGCATGGTCACATGAACTCATCGCCCAAGGTTATATCAAGGGAAGAGCTAGCATGTCGCTAAGCTCCACTTCGGAGTTCGGGAGATCGGGAGTTGGGAGAGTTGGGGTGACTCACGACAAATGACCTGAAACACGAAGTCCCGAAGTGATTGGCCCCAAGTCACAGCCAGCGATCACAAGAAGGAAGGGTCTTAGGAGCCAAAGGAGACAAAGGTGATTGGTCGTAACTGACAGAGAAGACGAAGAGTTGTTACTGCCAGAGAAGCCAAGGAATCTCAGGGTAACACCCACTGATGATGAACTCATTTAGGATATCTGCTAGAGAAGACGAAGAGTCGCGATGACGATGAGGGAGGGGACTTGGCATGTGAAAGAGATGCATAACAGAGAATACGATGTGAGTGTGCTCATGAGAGATGTTGTGAGTAGGAGGAGATGGAGTCAACAACCACAGAGAGAAAAATTGTGGCACAGTGAAGAGCATGTGGAGGAATAGCGCATAGTATGGAAGAGGCAGCATAGAGAATATAATGCAGAAGAGAAGTTGAACATAGTGGTTGCGCGTTGTAGGAAAGAGAGAAGAGAATAGAAGCATAAAGATGCAGAGACAGAAGAGGGTATAGAAGTTGAAGGAACCAAAGGAGACATGGAGTTGTAACAGACCATATCCGAGACAGAGCAAGTAAGTAAAGTTTTATATCTCAGGGTGGTAGGGAGGACGAGTGTCCTCAGAAGTTTCAAGTGGGTGCTTGAACACAGGAAGTTGTAGCTTCCATCGGGTTGCATCCAGAAAAACCAGGGTGGTAGGGTGGTGCAAGGGAGAAATATTGTTCTTTGCTATACATGTTGGTGCCTGTGTGACTGGAAGTTGGTGCTTCCATCCAGTTGGTGTTGGAACACTCAGGGAGTTGGTGCTTCCTTCTAGTGGGTGCTAGAGAAACCAGAGAGTTGGTGCTCTCAGCAAGTTGTTGCTTGTAAAACAGAGGTTGTAGCCTCAAAAGGAGTTGGAGCTCATAAGAATGATAATGTACAAAAAATAAAGATTACTTATCATATCAAGAAGAAGAGGTTTTTTCCCTTTATGGGTTTCGTCAAGAAATATTTGTCTTTGTATATTTCATGTGTGTGATTGATGTTGAATATTCTATTTCTTACTTCCCTGCATTATTTTGATCATCATTGAGTGTTCTCTAAAGAGTTTAAAATGGGCATAATTTTTTTAAGCACAGTAACAACTGATTCACCCCCCCTCTCAGTTGTCCAACAAGGTAGTCAACAGGATGATTGTACATATCCCGCGAATTTATAATTCCAAACATCCACACACATGAGATGAAATACTTCCTTATGTTCAGCATAGCTACAAAAAATCCCTCCACGGATCTATTGGACACAACCCTTTTTAGGTGTGCTTGGGGTTCCAATGATTAGCCCCCATTGACTTAACCTGCCCATTGCAGTCACACAAGAAGATTCCTCCCATGCTCAGACAGAGGTTGATCGGGAAACCAAATTTTTTGAGTGCATCCACCACATCCAACAACAAGTTCATGATATTGTGTAGAAATCCAATGCCAAGTACAAGCAGTGCCACGATCATCATCTGGGACAACACAAATTTCAAGTGGGAGATAAGGCCTGGTTGCATTTGAAGAAAGAGCACATCACATGACCCTATCGAAATTTGTGCCCACTCCGATATAGGCCTTACACCATCACAAATATTGTGGGTGAGCATGATTTTGAATTAAGTATTCCTCCTTTCCTTTGCTTGCACCTCATATTTAATGTGGAACTGCTCTTCCCATACTTTCCACCTCTCATGGACACTTTGGATGCATCCAAGTAGTTGGCCCCTATAAAAATCAATCCTTCTATCATCTAACAAGAGAAAGTTGATCAGATCATGGACACCCATACAAATGACACCCGCCAACAGACTATCAAACTCTATCAAGTCATCAAAGCACGACAATTTCTTCATCATGGCAAGTGGCTCACTAGGAGTCAGGTTCAATAGAATTTTCCTCATCTAATGCAAGAGATTGATGCAATGGAGACCATTTCTTCTTAAGGGGGGACAAATGATTCAGGTGGATATCAATGGCCACCCACCTATTCCACTGGCTCAAAGACCAATTTCCATTTTGGCAATTTTTTCCTAGTTGTTTGGGTCCTAAACTTTTGGGGTTGTTTTGAGGCCCTAAACAACATATTTTGGGCCTGCCAAAGTCACACATTAGGCTTTATCGAATGTTTGACGACAACATATGTGTTCCTAGGAAATTTCTTTCCAACGAGCTATCGTGCACCTAAAATGGAGATCATATGCAAAAGTTACGACCCCGGGAAGTTGATGTACCAACTTACCCCATCGAGGCCCACATGACTCTTGGGGCTTCATCTCCTAGGGTTATGCTTTTGGATGTTTAGGGTTTTCTCATTTATTCTTTATGTTAAAAAGGCCTTTGGAGGATCATTGTAACCAGCTTCTTGTGAATGAGCATAGTCGACACATCTCTTCTCATAGATAAGCTACCACCATTCTAGTTAGCTTGTGTGCTATTGCATTTTATAGTATTTTGTATTTCAGACAGTCTTTAATTGAATCAAAGCTTTATTGTATTACTGAGTTTCCTTCCATATATCTGTGTAATTTTTTGTTATATCTATTTTATATCTTTGCCTTTGTATCATTCCTAAACTAATTTGGATCAAGTGGGATAATTATAGTCCCAGTTCAACTACTTGGGAGGACGTGACTTAGATTCCTCATTAGTTTCCTTATTTATTTTAGAACTTTGGGTTGAAGTTTCCTAAATAGATAATGTATATAGTGTCCTCTTTTTCTTTGAATTCATTTGACTGAAATGATGTTATTATTTGAGGGCATTTTGGTTACAAGAATGACTTGGTTAGTTGGAAGATGCATTTATGGTTGATGTGATCTAGACCTTTGAAAGAGGAAACTATGTTTTCAAAGATTTATTTGAGATTGGGATATCATCAATTAAGAATTAGGGAAGAGGACATCCCTAAGACAACATTTAGGATGTGTTTTGGTCATTATGAGTTTTTAGTGGTTCCATTTGGATTGACAAATGCACCATCTATGTTCATGAGTTTGATGAATGGGGTGTTTGTACAATACCTTGATAAGTTTGTGCAAGTGTTTTTGGATGATATTTTTATATATTAAAGGACACAAGAGGAGCATGAAGAGAATTTAAGGATAGTATTACATTGTCTTAGAGAATGGAAGCTATATGTTAAACTCTCTAAGTGTTCTTTCTTTGAATCAAAGAGTCATTATTTGGGTCGTGTCATTTCAGGAAAAGGAATTGTTGTGGATCCAAAAAAGATAGAAGCTATTATGGAATGGCCAACACCTAAAAATGTACATGAACTACATAGTGTTATGGTATTGGTGGTTATTATAGAATATTTGTAGAATATGTTTTTGAAAATTATGAATATGGTCACAGAATTGCAAAAGAAAAATGAGAAATTTATATGGATAGAGTAATGTGAAGTGTTCAACAAGCTTAAAAAGGTGTTGATGACAGCTCCCATATTGAAGGTACCATATATGTATAAGGACTTTCTAGTTTATATGGATGCTTCCAAAGAATGATTAGGCATAGTCCTAATGCAAGAAGGTAGAGTGATAGCCTACGCTTCAAGAAAATTGATACCTTGTGAAGAGAATTGTGCGATGCATGACTTAGAACTTGCTAAAGTAGTGCATGCAATGAGGATTTGGAGGCATTACTTGGTCAAAAGAAATTTTGAACTAAAGAAAAACCATAATGGACTTTAGCATATATTTACTCAAATTAATTTGAATGATAGACATAGAAGATGGTCACAATTATTGAGTGAGTGTGATTTCGACATAACATATATTAAAGGAATGCTAAACAAGGTAGAAGATGCCTTGAGTGGAGGACCTTGGATCTTCTCAATGTCACCTTTATATATGAATCTTAGAGAAAATATACATAAATTACAAGAAAATGACACATGGTATGTAGAAGTAAAGACATAATTAGAAAATGAAGTAACGAGAATTCCCAATTATGACGCGTACACTTTGGATAATGATGGATTATTGAGATTTTACATAAGGATTTATGTACCTCCAAATGAATAAATTTATAAGTTTATACTCAAGGAATCACATAAGATAGTATATATGCTTCATCCTGGAGTGAAAAATATGTACGCGGATCTAAAACCATTATTCTTGAAGAAGGATGAATTAGATTATGTGGCTAGATGTTTGAAATGTTAGGATTTAAAGGATGAACATTGGCATCCAATAGGATTATTGTAGCCACATGAAATACCATAATAGAAATGGGAAGTTATTTCAATGTACTCCATAGTGGGATTGCATATGACGTCAAGAAGACATGACTCAATCTTAGTAGTAGTGGATACTTTGACAAAGAGTGTGCATGTTATTCTAGTAAAGAATACCTATCATGCACCAAAAATAGCAAGTGTTTTCATAAATGAGATAGTGAGACTACATGGAATTATGAAAAAATATCATTTTAGATAGAGGTTCAGTCTTTACATGAAGGTTTTGAGCTAGTCTCCAAGAAACCTTTGGAACACAACTTAATTTTAGTGCGACATATCATCCTAAAATGGATGGAAAAAGAGTAAATTAGGTGTGAGAGGATATGTTTCATATGTATGTAATGGACCAACATAATCACTCAGAAGAATATTTACCTCTTGTGGAATTTTCATATAATAATAGTTATCAGAATTTGATAAAAATGGCACTTTTTGAGTTTTTGTATGGAAGGCCTTGTAAACTCCTATTTGTTGGGACAGACTTGAAGATAGAGTTCTAATTGGACTATAAATAATTCAAAAAATGGAAGAGAAAATGAAAACAATATGAGAAAGATTGAAACAATCTCAAAATAGATATAAAATTTATGTGGATGCACATAGAGTAGATAGAAGTTATAAAGGAGACAAAAGTGTATTTGTGAGTTAGACTGCAAAAGAGTTCAATTAAATTTGGCAAGGGAGCCATGTTTCCACCATGGTATGTGGGATCGTTAAGATCACTGAAAGATTAGGATTTATCATTTATCATTTTGCATTACCATCATCTCTACATTATGTGCATGATGTTTTTCATGTGTCTTCTTTGCATCATTATGTTTTAGATACTCCTTGTGTTATTGAATTAAGTTAATTGCAAATGTCATACAAGGGGGTATTGAAGGCCGAACTGATCCACATACTAGACTAGTAAACTTGAAAACTTTAGCATTATTTGGTATACTAGGCAAAGGTATAGTGGGATAGTTATAGTCCTAGTTTATATACTTGGGAGGGTGTGATTGAGATGCCTCATTAGTTTCCTTATTTATTTTAAAACTTCAGGATGAAGTTTCCTAAAGAGGGGTTGTATATAGTGTCCTCTTTTTCTTTGACTTCATTTGAGTGATATAATGTTATTATTTGAGAGCATTATCGTTACAAGAATGACCCGATAGATACATTTATGGCCGATGTGATCTTGACCTTTGATCTAAGTTTATGTGATTATTTCTCCATGCGGACATATATATGTTATGGTTTATGCTTTGATATTCTTGTGATGCTATTGAATATTGAAAATGAAGACGTGGTTATATGATGAAATATGTTACGTTGTATGATGTTAGTGATGGTTTTTCAAGTGCAACATGAAGAACCAAAGGTGCATATGGACTTTAGATTGTGTCAAGATATGTGGACCCAAGATGGGGTAGAGTTATGTATGATTTTCATGTAGATGACATTGTTTATTGTTTATTCATGATCATTGGACAATGTTATTTGATATGTTGTCTCTAGATGTGTGTAGAGACAGGGAAACATTTTTTTATTACTATTACACATGGGAAAAAAATTGTATGATGAGATGTTACATCAGTACCATTAGGGAGAGGAGGTTTAGGTTGCCTATTCCTTCCTATTGGCCTTCATGTTGTGTAATGGGTTGGAAAATGCATGTTTCAGTGTTTTTTCCTATAGTTTACACGTTGTCGTAATGGTAGGCTATAGATTCAGTCACTTACAAGGTCATGTTGAGGGGTGCACAATAAGGTGTCAATCATTATTCCTCAATGACCAATCTCTAACTAGTGGTGAATGCTTTGGGTTAGTTAAGTCCCATCATGACACCATCCCCCGTCATTAAAAAATAATATTTGAAGGACATGGGGGGACATGACACCCTTGGTACATATCAATAGGTAGTACTTGAAGGGCATATAGGGGCATAACACCTTTGGTATCACACACTTAAAGAGTTATAGAGGTTATGTCTAGTTCTTGGCACACGGCACTTGAAGAGTTGTATAGGTTATATATAGCTCTTGGTGCAAGGTACTTCAAGTGTTGTAAAGGTTATGTCTAGCTCTTGGTATCAAATAGTTGAAGGCTCTCAGGAAACTTGGAATCACCCTTGGTATTGAATTTGAATTGGTTTTTGTATACATGCATATACAAATACTTTGGGAGAAAAGTATCTTTTGGAATGCATTTTATTTTAGCATGGGAAATTGAATGAATTGCGTGAGTGGTTTGATTGATCATATAGATTCATGCACATGTTTAGTAAGAAAAAGAAATAGATCTTACTTTATAATTGGAAATGGAAATGCATATAGAAAGTGTGAGTTAAAGGGGAAGATAATCAATTTTATTTAAATAGAAAATAGCAATTTTATGTGCACCCACTCAATGATTAAAACGACAAGGGATCTAGGGAACATATAAGAGTAAAAATAAGATAAGAGGTTGTGATGTCATGAACAATCTCTATTTTTCATTTTAAATAATAATAAAAAATTATGTGTGCACGGAGTGACACATCGGTGGGTGAACAATATGCATTTATTAATTAAATTAATGAGTATTTTTCATGAGATGGAAGAATGGAATGAGATTCAAATGCTATATAAGAAGGGAGGATTGGACTTGAGAGCTCTCCTTTTTGCACCCTAATGTTGGATGGATGTCATAATGCTGAGATTTTTCTTGGTGTTGAGTTTGGTCTCAATATTGTGCATGTAGATGGGATATCAGGACCTCATATGCTCTAAAGGAGCCACACAATTTGAACTCTAGTTTTTGTACTCTTCTCATACAATGTAATATTCCAAATATAAAATAGTATGCAGAACATAAATAATTAGCTAGAAATGGTAGATAAACAATGATACAACCAGAACAATACCACAATAATTCCAAAATAATACCATAATAACACCAGAAAGAGCACTTTGATTACTGAGAGAAATGTTCACTTGCCTCTTCGAGGGGGAAACCTCTAGCAGAGTAGAGCTCTATTACAATAATTCCCAAGACAAAACTTCTCATACCCTCTACTCCTATTTATACTAAATATGTCTATCCAAAAGAACAATATAGAGAAAGATCCTTCTAGAAGCGGAAGCTTCTATTAGGTCTTCTTACATTTGACTTATTCTTCCTTATTTCTAGGCCTTATTAATATTGACATTTATTACATGAAAATATATTATTTGACCTACATGAGGGGTTAGGTCCCTAACATGTCCTCCCCCTTAAAACAAACCTTGTCCTCAAGGCTTGAGATGAGGAAATTGTTGCAGAATGGTAGTTGGTTCCCAAGTGGCATCTGTTGGAGTTGTATCTTTCCACTGGAATAACACTTCCTTGATTGTGCGTTGACGCAAACGACACTCACGTTGGTCCAAAATTGCTTGTGGTTGTAGACAAATGGAGCCTTCTTCGTCCAACTCAGGAAGATTGGTTTGAGTTTGGCACTTAGTTCCAATCACCTTCTTTAAGCAGGAAACATGAAAAATAGGATGGAGCTTAGAATGACTGGGAAAAACTAACTGATAGGCCACCTGTCCCACACGCTTGAGAATGGTATAAGGACAATAAAATTTGGGCATCAGTTTTTGACAATGGTCAGCCTTGAGGGAATTTTGCTTATAAGGTTGTAGTCGAAGAAACACATGATCTCCTTTTTCAAATTGACGTTCAGAGCGACCTTGATCTTCCTGCTGCTTCATGCAATTCTGGGCCATAACCAAATTCTCTTTGAGGGTACGGAGAATAGTCTCTTGAATTGTAAGTGGTTGGTCAACCGCTTGGACCTTCGATACACCTAGCAAGTATGAGAGAACTGAAGGTGGATTTTGTCCATATACCTCTTCAAAAGGAGTCATGTGGGTAGTTGTATGGTAAGAAGTGTTGTACCACCATTCAGCTAGTAGTAACCATTGATCCCACTGATTTTTCCTTTATGATGTAAAACACCTCAAATATGTTTCCAAACACTTGTTGACAACTTCAATTTGACCATCAGACTGGGGATGATAAGTTGTTTTGAGAAGAAATTGGGTGCCGTGTAGCTTGAAAATTTCTTGCCAAAAAATGATGGTGAAAGTTGGGTCACGATTAGAAACAATAGAATGAGGCATTCCATGAATCTTGAAGACATGATCCATGAAAAGTTGAGCCATAGTGGAGGTTGTAAAGGGGTGTTGAAGAGCACAGAAATGAGCATACTTGGAAAGACGATCAACTACCACCATGATGACTGATTTATTGCCCGATTTAGGTAAGCCTACAACAAAATCCATAGAGATATCCCTCCAAATAACAGGTGGAATCGGAAGTGGTTGTAGTGTGCCAGGAGATTTGACTATTTCACCCTTGTTGCATTGACAAACATCACATTCTGCCACAAAATTGTGAACATCCTATTTCATACCATCCCAGAAAAAAGAGCGTTTGACCCGGTCATAGGTTTTGGTAAACCCTAAGTGCCCAGCGGTGGGTGTAGCATGAAGCTCAAAAAGTACTGTGGATTCAAGTTTTGATTGTTTACTTAAATACAAACGGCCTTTGTATCAAAGCTCATCATTGTGCCAAGAGTACCCTAGGGAAACTGGAGAATTGGCATGCAATTGTTGTATCATATGCAAAATTTTGGGATCTTGTATCCATTCCTGGCGAACAGCTTGGATCCAATCCGGTACAATGAAGGAGAGAGAAAAAAGGGACCCTTCATCTTCATATTTTATGGAAAGTGCATCAGCAACCACATTTTATTTTCCTTTCTTGTAAATGATCTCATAATCATATACAAAGATATTAGTCGCCCATTTTTATTGCTCTGGGGAGGAAAGGCGTTGTTCCATAAAATAATTGAGGCTTTGATGATCAGTCTTAATTTGGAAGTGTTTCCCCAATAGATAAGGGCACCAAAGATCCACGACATGTAGAATAGCCAACATTTCCTTTTCATATATTGATTTGCCCAAATTTCACTTTGACAGTTGTTTGCTGGTAAAGGCCAAAGGAAGACCCTCTTGCATAAGGACTGCTCCAATTCCTTTCCTGGAAGCATCACATTCCAGGACAAAGGTCTTTGTGAAATCAGTAAGGGCCAGGACTGGAGTGGTGCACATGGCCATTTTCAAGGTTTGAAAATCTTGAGCAGCTGCGAGATTCCAAGTGAAAGAATTGTTGTTAAGGAGAGCAATGAGAGGTGTCGCAATATTTCCATAATTCTTAACAAACTTGCGATAATAACCTGTTAAACCCAGAAATCCACACAATATTTTGAGAGTCTTTGGGTGAGGCCAATATTGCATAGCTTCAATCTTTTTAGGATCCATCCTGACACTTGCCTTGCCAACAAGATGACCCAAGTACTTGACTTCTGAGGTGCCAAAAGCACATTTAGATTGTTTGAGGAAAATTTGGTGCTGAGAGAGTACATGGAGAACTCGATCCACATGAGCAATATGGGTTGTCCAGGTTTTACTATAGATGAGGATATCATCAAAGAAAACTAAGACAAAATGATGGAGAAAAGGACAGAAGACATGATTCATGTGGCTTTGGAAAGTGGAGGGAGGGAGCATTACACAAGCCAAAGGGCATGACCAAAAACTCATAGTGGCCCTCATGAGTTGTAAATGTAGTCTTAGGAATGTTTTCCTTGTTCATACGTATCTGGTGGTAGACAGAACGAAGATCAATTTTAGTAAAGAATTGGGCACCACTCAATTCATCCAAGAGGTCATCAATGACATGAATAGGAAATTTGTTTTTAATGGTGAGTTTGTTGAGCGCACATAAGTCAAGACACATGCGCCAAGAACCTTCTTTATTAAGGACTATGACCACAAGAGAATAGTAGGGGCTCGTACTAGGGCGGATAACACCTGCATTGAGCAATTCTTGAACAACTTTCTCAATTTCATTTTTTTGGGAAAAGTGATCATGATAGGGACGAATATCGGGAGGAAGGTTGTCGAGGACAAGGGGAATGGAATGATCATGAACACCATGGGAAGGATGGAGTCCCTAGGGAGTGGAAAAAACCACTTGATGTTTAGAGAGGATGGATTGGAGGTCCTGCGGCATAGAGGTGTCTCAGTGGCTTGAATGGCATGGAGTTGTGAAATAATGTTATAATGACCTTTTTGGAGCATCTTTTCCATGCGATGGGAACTGATGATCTCCGGGGAATCAACGGTGATGCCTTGGAACTTATATTGTTGGCCCTCATGGTCAAATTGCATGGTTAATTCCTTAAAATCCATGAGAATGGGACCCAAAGTCCTTAGCCATTCTGCACCCAACACAATGTCACAATTGCCCATGTCGATAGAAAACATATGATATTTCATGTGGTACTGACCAATTTGGACACACACATTTTCACAACTCCCTCCACATTTCATGGACCCGCCATTAGCAATCATGATTTGAAAATTATTGATGACACATATATAACAATTGGTTTCTTGGTAAATGTGGCGATGAATAAAATTATGGGTGCTTCCACTGTCAACAAGAATGATTACCTCCCTATGCTTAATGTAACCAATTAGCTTAAGGGTTTGGGGAGCAAAGAATCCAGTGAGAGCATTTAGGAAAAAGATCGGTTCTACTTCAGGAGGGTCGGAGGGAGGGGTCATGTCAGTGGATTCAAGTGAGATGACCATAAGGGGGGCCTCAACATCGTCATCTAAAACATCCTCTGAGATGTCCATAAAATGATTTTTTTCCTTACACGTGTGCCCATGAAAATATTTTTCATCACAATTATAACAAAGGTCTTTGAGTTGGCGTTCAACCATTTCTTCCCTGGTCAATTTATGGATCTTTAGTGGAGTAGAAGGAGGAGTGGGAGTGACTGGTTTAATGCAAGGAATAAAGGAGGGTTTTCAGTTTTGAGAAGAGACAACTTGTTGTGCTTCCTTATATCTTTTATTAGCATCCACATAACTATGAGGCCGATCCATGAGGACATGGGCATGAATCTCATCCATGAGTCCATTGATAAAACATTCTCGGAAAAAAGAATCAGACATGCCCTCTGTACAGAAATTCAATCGCTCAAAAGCGACTTTAAAGTATTCCATTGTGCCAGATTGTTTCAACTTTGTCAAATGGCCTAAATGGTTGGTATCAGTGTCAAAGCGTTCATAAATCTCTGCCACAAAGTGTGTCCAAGCCACATACCCTTGGCGGGCATTTTTTCTCCATTTCCACCATTGCCAACGTTCTTGATCTAGATGGAGAACACCATACCAGAGTTTGGCCAACTCATCTATAATTCCATACAAAGAGAAATAATGTTCTATTTGAGTTACCCAGTCAGTAGGATCTGAGCCATCAAATTTGGTCACATCCACACGTGGAAGGCATAGGTCACGCTGAAACTGATGGGGCTAAAAATGGTGGGAATGAGAGGAAGTTTCACCTTTGGTTTTCAAAGGTGGGTCAGATGAGGGAAGATCTGCAGGGATATGTAGCTTGGCGAAGATCATCGTAGTGAAGGAGACAAATTGGGTATTGAATGATTCGAGTTGGGTAGCAAGGTATTGTTTGAGTCCTCCATTTTGGCGTCGATGGAGGCATGCATTTTTTTATTGATGGTGGAAACATTGGCACTGAGTTGTCTCACTTCTTGTTGGGTTTCTGTGAAATTAGAGTGCAAGGAATTGATGCGAGCTTCCAAGTCTTGGCTACAGGTGTGGACCTTGATGAATAGGGAACACGAAAAGGGGTGGGTGGGACCACAAATAAAATGGGTTATGGGTGAAGTGTATCACAATGATCAGGGCGACGAGTGGAATCCAATCGGGTAAATCCCAAATAAGGGTGTTGGAAGGGGGTCGGGTCCACGAGAAAAAAAATTTGCTGAAAAATGATAGGTATGACAGTGATAAGGGCGAAGAGAGGAATCCAATGGGATAGGTCTCAAATAATGGTGCAAAGTTATACTCTGAACTGAAGAATATTGCAGTGACGAAATTTCCAAATGCTTAACAGGAAGAAATGTATAGTAATTTCACAACCCGAATGCAGGAGACACAGTTGTGCGGCAGTAGATCTTGTATGTTATGTTTTTGTTTCTATCCCAAGGGTTAGGGTATTCAAGGGTTCTACAGACAAGGGTTTTCCCTGTGCTATAGCTCTCTGATATACGTGCGAGGTCCAACATTAGTACTTGGCCCAATATCTCAGGGCACCAACTAAGGAGGTTAGACTGTGTCCTTAGTCGTACTACCCAACTACCCAGGTACTAGAGATTATATTCCCGAGTGTTGTTCTTGGTGGAACTATAGCATTCAGGTTGCTGATCAGTTTATCTATGGAGGGCTTCAGAAGATCTAGGTTGATCTGTATACAGGTGTTGTCTGATGCACTACCACTCGAAGGGGTACCAATATGGGTTACAAGGGTGGCCAATAGATGCGCGCTTAAGTACCACTTGTATTGCGTGTGTGTATGAATCTAGACCACAGGTTTATGCGTGTAACGACAAATCTTTGTAGGTTAAAGACGTCGGAATACATCTCTACCCTAAAAAAAAGTTAACCCACAATTTTATGTCGAGGAAGGTGCTCTGATACCACTTGTAATATTCCAAATATAAAATAGTATGCAGAACAGAAATAATTAGCTAGAAATGGCAGATAAACAACAATATAACCAAAACAATACCACAATAATGCCAGAATAATACCAGAATAACATGGCCAGAAAGAGCACTTTGATTACTGAGATCAATGTCCACTTGTCTCTTTGAGGGGGCAACCTCCAGCAGAGTAGAGCTTTATTACAATAATATCTAAGAAAAAACTTTCCATACCCTCTACTCCTATTTATACTAAATATGTCTATCCAAAAGAACAATCTAGAGGAAGATCATTCTAGAAGTAGAAGCTTCTATTAGGTCTTCTTACATTTGACTTATTCTTCCTTATTGTTAGGCCTTGTTAATATTGACCTTTATTACATGGAAATATATTATTCTACCTACATGATGGGTTAGGTCCCTAACATACAACCCATTTCAACTTAGGGGTCCCTTGGATACCCATTTGGGAGTTGGTAGGGTGGTTAACTAGTAAGAAAATTATGTTTTGGTAAAGGAGAATTGGATATTATACTGAAGCAATATTGGAATCAAATAATCATAAAGGGAGGAATTCATAGAGGTATTTGCATTTCTTTGGAAAATTGGGAATTCATATTTGGGGTTTGAATCTATGAAAAATTCTACGAGAATTATCACTTGTTTTAAGGATTGAACTCATTATATATAACCATTAGCATATGCTTTAGGGTCAATACAATCTTTGTATGAAACCTCAATTTTATTGAGCACCCAAGGAAAAATCTAGAAAGATTTGTAATTATTTTTTTGTATGAACATAGGTGACTACATCCTGTAGAAGCAACATATGGTTGACCACTAGTTACTCATACAAAACCCACGGTCACATCCATATGACTTTTAGTTTCATTTAGAAAACCCATGGTCACGTCTTATAGGTGCACATTTGATTTTTTCAAGGAAAATGTCCTGGATTTTTTTTGTTGTTTTGTTTTGCTTCATGAGAGAATAATGGAATATGATTTAGAGTGTTAGTAGCCTTATATAAACTATGTTTAAGATATATTTTGAATGATTTGATTGTTTCTATTTAAATTTTAGAGAGTTCATATTGGCTCTCAGCTAGTATCTTGATTACTTTCCTTTGTTGAAACTTGATCTTTCTAAATTGTAATACTTATAATCTAAACATTAGAGTAATGGTAATCCTCCTCCAATATGATAAAATAAAAGGAGAATTGTGATTTTTGCATGCATAGAGAAATAGCATTGAAAGAGGCTTTTGTATGCATCAAAGAATTAATTGAAGTGTGTTCTTGGTTTATCATTATTAAGTCCATTGTATAACTTTCGTTATGAGTGTTTCAACATGAATCACCAACATAGTAGATAAGGTCATGGTGAGATGAAAAAAGAGTTTTTTTAGTTGTTACATTGTTTATAATTTGAAAAAAAAAAATTATATGGAAAATGGTATTGTTACCTCGATTAAGGGATTGTTAGTGCCTTATTGAGAATATTGTAATACTACCATAGAGGGAATCAAAGGTACAATAAATGACCAACATAAGTTGATTCATTATGGGTTTTAAATTCATACTATCAAAGTACGTATTGAAGAAATTGAATTATATGATGGTATATTTTGTTGAGTATATTGCATTGAAATATTATAAGGTTTATGAAATTTAATATAAGAAATCGATTATTACATTATTCCATGCATTGTTGAATGATTCCTATAGTTATGTATATATTGTAAACTCAATTATTACTTATATACATAATTCTACCAAGTATACAATAAATAAATAAAATTGCTTTTGTAAGTTGTGTTTTGTATTAGGTTAATGTCATGGCCCAAGATTTACATTGATGAACTTGTGTCCAACCTACAACAAAGAATCCATAGTTCAAGAGTTTATTGCATGGTTATTTGTTTGGGGGGGCGTGGAATTGTTGTCAAGAGTATCCCCATAAGTAAGTTGTGTTTCTAACTTTTATCTCCCAATAGATATTTTCATGAATCAAATCTAAGTGTACTATGGTGTGGTTCCAAATGAAGGATCTATCCTATAGGCTACTTTGTCAAACAAGTTATCAATTCTTGATTTCTAGAGCATATTTGTCTCTCCATATTTTCCCTATAGGGCCTATCGAGAAACAAGACATATCCAAAACAATTCCCTCCCAAAGCAACATTATGGTTTATCAAGGTTTTGAATCCTAGCCATCCCTAGGTCTTTGGGTTGCAAATATCTTTCCTTGCAACAAGAGGTATTTTTTTCCAAAGAAGGGCCTCCCTAGAGGAAGATTTTTTCAAGGTTGATTATGCAATTAAGCACTTTGATAGGCCTTGCAAGAGACAAGAAATGAATATTGGGATGGAATGAAGGATAGACTTGATGAGGAGTATATGGCCAGCAAGTGAGAGATATTTGAAATTCCATTTATGGATCCTTTTCTAAATATTTGTAAAAAGAAACTACCTAGATAAAAACATTGTAGCATTCTCTATTAAGTGGATTCCAATAGACAGGGAGGGGATGGAATCAATGTAAATCCTAGAGTTCTTCTTATGTGTCTTTGGACAAAAAGATGAGTGTGGAAGAAGAAGATGGAGAATTTGGAATCATTGAGATATACCCTTGAGGATACAAGGAAGGTATCAAGGACATGCTTAAAGGATTTGGATTTAGAAATGGTAATTGAGTTGGAAAGCATAGTGTTATCAATGAAATAAAGGCGAGCGGTAGATTCTTCTAAGGGCGAGTAGAAACAACCTTTGAGCATCTTGTTTTCTTTGGTTGTTGAAAGGTTGCAACCTAGGCCTTCAAACATTATAATGGAGATGAAGAGGGAGAGGAGGTCCCCTTGCTTGATTCGTCTACTTTCCAAGAAAGGGTCAGAAGGAGAGCCATTGATATGAATGGAATAGAAAGCTAATTTTATCACGTTCATTATCCAATGAATCTAAGAATCATTGAATCCAAAGTATTCTAGTATTTGTTGAATGAAGGTCCAATTGAGTCTATCAAAGGCTTTGGACATGTTAAGTTTAATAATCATTCCTAGGGTAGTGCCTTTCTTCATAAAACGTGTCAATTCATGGGATCCAATGATGCCATCTAGGATTTGCCTTCCTCCATCATAGCCTATTTTTTCTTTGGAAATGGTTTTCTCAAGAAGAGGCTTAAGACAATTGGTTTCCACTTTCGAAATGACTTTGTAAGAAACAATGCATAGGGAAATTGAAAGGAATGTATTATAGGTGTTAGCTCCATATTCCTTAGCGATGAAGATGATGAAAGTGGTGTTAATAGCTTGTAGTATATGAAAAAATCAAATGGGAATCAATTGATCCCTAAAGCTTTCCCAAGTGTCATTTCTTTTATTACTTTCTCAACTTCCATCATAGCAACAAGTTTCATTAGTGAGTTATTTTGCTCATTTGTGATCATCTTTGGGACATTCCTTCTGATATTGGTGATGTATTATTGTCTCTCAATGGATGTATCAAAGAAGATATTTTTGAAAAAGGAGTTGAATTATGCCTCAAGATCCTTCTAATCATATATCTGTCACACACTAGGTGCTCATAGGCTCATGATTTCATTATTTTTTCTGACCTAGAGTTTATTTGTGAAAGAATTTGGAGTTTTTATCTCTGACTTTCAACCAATAGATACACAATTTAGGCCTCTAGTGGATATTTTCCTACCTGGATAGTATATTTATCTAGTTGTTGAGGTCTATTTCATATTGTTGTAAGGCATTTGTCATGCATGTGTCCATGATTTATTCTTGTTTTTTAATCATGAAAATATACAACTTCTTTATAAAAAAATATGGCCAAAGTTGTTCGAATTCCAAGCCTTTATCTTAGATTTTATATATTTAACTTTTGTTGAAAGACATACATGTGTGAACATATGTGAACATTTGCATGATCCCACCAATTTGTATTAATCTTTTGAATCTAGGGATGGTAAACCACATTTTCTCATAGTGGAAATGGGTTCTCTTAGACCCTTGTCAAGGAAGGAAATAGAGAAGAATTGGCCAATGGTAAAATGTTGCACATGGCGGGGTGAGGGACTCCCATTTGGTTCTTTCATCCATAAGAAATTATGATAGAAGGAAGCGATCTATTTTTTATGCAATGTGATGGATTCCTTATCTTTTTTGTTCCAGGTATAACTTCCATTGTTATGGGTGGAATTTATTAGTTCAAGTTCTTCAATCTTTTCTACAAACATGTTGCAAATGTAAGTTTTAGACCATAACAATGTAACACACAAATTATTAATAAAATAGAAAGGAAAACAATAGCATTCATACATAGTATTCAAAAATTTACCCTAGAAACCCTTAACCATTAAAACCAACAAATATTTAGAGTCGCACCTCTAACTCTCATTGTATTAAATT
>ML776775.1:1164292-1214312 GCA_009831015.1 Picea engelmannii
GATTAGGCATAGTCCTAATGCAAGAAGGTAGAGTGATAGCCTACGCTTCAAGAAAATTGATACCTTGTGAAGAGAATTGTGCGATGCATGACTTAGAACTTGCTAAAGTAGTGCATGCAATGAGGATTTGGAGGCATTACTTGGTCAAAAGAAATTTTGAACTAAAGAAAAACCATAATGGACTTTAGCATATATTTACTCAAATTAATTTGAATGATAGACATAGAAGATGGTCACAATTATTGAGTGAGTGTGATTTCGACATAACATATATTAAAGGAATGCTAAACAAGGTAGAAGATGCCTTGAGTGGAGGACCTTGGATCTTCTCAATGTCACCTTTATATATGAATCTTAGAGAAAATATACATAAATTACAAGAAAATGACACATGGTATGTAGAAGTAAAGACATAATTAGAAAATGAAGTAACGAGAATTCCCAATTATGACGCGTACACTTTGGATAATGATGGATTATTGAGATTTTACATAAGGATTTATGTACCTCCAAATGAATAAATTTATAAGTTTATACTCAAGGAATCACATAAGATAGTATATATGCTTCATCCTGGAGTGAAAAATATGTACGCGGATCTAAAACCATTATTCTTGAAGAAGGATGAATTAGATTATGTGGCTAGATGTTTGAAATGTTAGGATTTAAAGGATGAACATTGGCATCCAATAGGATTATTGTAGCCACATGAAATACCATAATAGAAATGGGAAGTTATTTCAATGTACTCCATAGTGGGATTGCATATGACGTCAAGAAGACATGACTCAATCTTAGTAGTAGTGGATACTTTGACAAAGAGTGTGCATGTTATTCTAGTAAAGAATACCTATCATGCACCAAAAATAGCAAGTGTTTTCATAAATGAGATAGTGAGACTACATGGAATTATGAAAAAATATCATTTTAGATAGAGGTTCAGTCTTTACATGAAGGTTTTGAGCTAGTCTCCAAGAAACCTTTGGAACACAACTTAATTTTAGTGCGACATATCATCCTAAAATGGATGGAAAAAGAGTAAATTAGGTGTGAGAGGATATGTTTCATATGTATGTAATGGACCAACATAATCACTCAGAAGAATATTTACCTCTTGTGGAATTTTCATATAATAATAGTTATCAGAATTTGATAAAAATGGCACTTTTTGAGTTTTTGTATGGAAGGCCTTGTAAACTCCTATTTGTTGGGACAGACTTGAAGATAGAGTTCTAATTGGACTATAAATAATTCAAAAAATGGAAGAGAAAATGAAAACAATATGAGAAAGATTGAAACAATCTCAAAATAGATATAAAATTTATGTGGATGCACATAGAGTAGATAGAAGTTATAAAGGAGACAAAAGTGTATTTGTGAGTTAGACTGCAAAAGAGTTCAATTAAATTTGGCAAGGGAGCCATGTTTCCACCATGGTATGTGGGATCGTTAAGATCACTGAAAGATTAGGATTTATCATTTATCATTTTGCATTACCATCATCTCTACATTATGTGCATGATGTTTTTCATGTGTCTTCTTTGCATCATTATGTTTTAGATACTCCTTGTGTTATTGAATTAAGTTAATTGCAAATGTCATACAAGGGGGTATTGAAGGCCGAACTGATCCACATACTAGACTAGTAAACTTGAAAACTTTAGCATTATTTGGTATACTAGGCAAAGGTATAGTGGGATAGTTATAGTCCTAGTTTATATACTTGGGAGGGTGTGATTGAGATGCCTCATTAGTTTCCTTATTTATTTTAAAACTTCAGGATGAAGTTTCCTAAAGAGGGGTTGTATATAGTGTCCTCTTTTTCTTTGACTTCATTTGAGTGATATAATGTTATTATTTGAGAGCATTATCGTTACAAGAATGACCCGATAGATACATTTATGGCCGATGTGATCTTGACCTTTGATCTAAGTTTATGTGATTATTTCTCCATGCGGACATATATATGTTATGGTTTATGCTTTGATATTCTTGTGATGCTATTGAATATTGAAAATGAAGACGTGGTTATATGATGAAATATGTTACGTTGTATGATGTTAGTGATGGTTTTTCAAGTGCAACATGAAGAACCAAAGGTGCATATGGACTTTAGATTGTGTCAAGATATGTGGACCCAAGATGGGGTAGAGTTATGTATGATTTTCATGTAGATGACATTGTTTATTGTTTATTCATGATCATTGGACAATGTTATTTGATATGTTGTCTCTAGATGTGTGTAGAGACAGGGAAACATTTTTTTATTACTATTACACATGGGAAAAAAATTGTATGATGAGATGTTACATCAGTACCATTAGGGAGAGGAGGTTTAGGTTGCCTATTCCTTCCTATTGGCCTTCATGTTGTGTAATGGGTTGGAAAATGCATGTTTCAGTGTTTTTTCCTATAGTTTACACGTTGTCGTAATGGTAGGCTATAGATTCAGTCACTTACAAGGTCATGTTGAGGGGTGCACAATAAGGTGTCAATCATTATTCCTCAATGACCAATCTCTAACTAGTGGTGAATGCTTTGGGTTAGTTAAGTCCCATCATGACACCATCCCCCGTCATTAAAAAATAATATTTGAAGGACATGGGGGGACATGACACCCTTGGTACATATCAATAGGTAGTACTTGAAGGGCATATAGGGGCATAACACCTTTGGTATCACACACTTAAAGAGTTATAGAGGTTATGTCTAGTTCTTGGCACACGGCACTTGAAGAGTTGTATAGGTTATATATAGCTCTTGGTGCAAGGTACTTCAAGTGTTGTAAAGGTTATGTCTAGCTCTTGGTATCAAATAGTTGAAGGCTCTCAGGAAACTTGGAATCACCCTTGGTATTGAATTTGAATTGGTTTTTGTATACATGCATATACAAATACTTTGGGAGAAAAGTATCTTTTGGAATGCATTTTATTTTAGCATGGGAAATTGAATGAATTGCGTGAGTGGTTTGATTGATCATATAGATTCATGCACATGTTTAGTAAGAAAAAGAAATAGATCTTACTTTATAATTGGAAATGGAAATGCATATAGAAAGTGTGAGTTAAAGGGGAAGATAATCAATTTTATTTAAATAGAAAATAGCAATTTTATGTGCACCCACTCAATGATTAAAACGACAAGGGATCTAGGGAACATATAAGAGTAAAAATAAGATAAGAGGTTGTGATGTCATGAACAATCTCTATTTTTCATTTTAAATAATAATAAAAAATTATGTGTGCACGGAGTGACACATCGGTGGGTGAACAATATGCATTTATTAATTAAATTAATGAGTATTTTTCATGAGATGGAAGAATGGAATGAGATTCAAATGCTATATAAGAAGGGAGGATTGGACTTGAGAGCTCTCCTTTTTGCACCCTAATGTTGGATGGATGTCATAATGCTGAGATTTTTCTTGGTGTTGAGTTTGGTCTCAATATTGTGCATGTAGATGGGATATCAGGACCTCATATGCTCTAAAGGAGCCACACAATTTGAACTCTAGTTTTTGTACTCTTCTCATACAATGTAATATTCCAAATATAAAATAGTATGCAGAACATAAATAATTAGCTAGAAATGGTAGATAAACAATGATACAACCAGAACAATACCACAATAATTCCAAAATAATACCATAATAACACCAGAAAGAGCACTTTGATTACTGAGAGAAATGTTCACTTGCCTCTTCGAGGGGGAAACCTCTAGCAGAGTAGAGCTCTATTACAATAATTCCCAAGACAAAACTTCTCATACCCTCTACTCCTATTTATACTAAATATGTCTATCCAAAAGAACAATATAGAGAAAGATCCTTCTAGAAGCGGAAGCTTCTATTAGGTCTTCTTACATTTGACTTATTCTTCCTTATTTCTAGGCCTTATTAATATTGACATTTATTACATGAAAATATATTATTTGACCTACATGAGGGGTTAGGTCCCTAACATGTCCTCCCCCTTAAAACAAACCTTGTCCTCAAGGCTTGAGATGAGGAAATTGTTGCAGAATGGTAGTTGGTTCCCAAGTGGCATCTGTTGGAGTTGTATCTTTCCACTGGAATAACACTTCCTTGATTGTGCGTTGACGCAAACGACACTCACGTTGGTCCAAAATTGCTTGTGGTTGTAGACAAATGGAGCCTTCTTCGTCCAACTCAGGAAGATTGGTTTGAGTTTGGCACTTAGTTCCAATCACCTTCTTTAAGCAGGAAACATGAAAAATAGGATGGAGCTTAGAATGACTGGGAAAAACTAACTGATAGGCCACCTGTCCCACACGCTTGAGAATGGTATAAGGACAATAAAATTTGGGCATCAGTTTTTGACAATGGTCAGCCTTGAGGGAATTTTGCTTATAAGGTTGTAGTCGAAGAAACACATGATCTCCTTTTTCAAATTGACGTTCAGAGCGACCTTGATCTTCCTGCTGCTTCATGCAATTCTGGGCCATAACCAAATTCTCTTTGAGGGTACGGAGAATAGTCTCTTGAATTGTAAGTGGTTGGTCAACCGCTTGGACCTTCGATACACCTAGCAAGTATGAGAGAACTGAAGGTGGATTTTGTCCATATACCTCTTCAAAAGGAGTCATGTGGGTAGTTGTATGGTAAGAAGTGTTGTACCACCATTCAGCTAGTAGTAACCATTGATCCCACTGATTTTTCCTTTATGATGTAAAACACCTCAAATATGTTTCCAAACACTTGTTGACAACTTCAATTTGACCATCAGACTGGGGATGATAAGTTGTTTTGAGAAGAAATTGGGTGCCGTGTAGCTTGAAAATTTCTTGCCAAAAAATGATGGTGAAAGTTGGGTCACGATTAGAAACAATAGAATGAGGCATTCCATGAATCTTGAAGACATGATCCATGAAAAGTTGAGCCATAGTGGAGGTTGTAAAGGGGTGTTGAAGAGCACAGAAATGAGCATACTTGGAAAGACGATCAACTACCACCATGATGACTGATTTATTGCCCGATTTAGGTAAGCCTACAACAAAATCCATAGAGATATCCCTCCAAATAACAGGTGGAATCGGAAGTGGTTGTAGTGTGCCAGGAGATTTGACTATTTCACCCTTGTTGCATTGACAAACATCACATTCTGCCACAAAATTGTGAACATCCTATTTCATACCATCCCAGAAAAAAGAGCGTTTGACCCGGTCATAGGTTTTGGTAAACCCTAAGTGCCCAGCGGTGGGTGTAGCATGAAGCTCAAAAAGTACTGTGGATTCAAGTTTTGATTGTTTACTTAAATACAAACGGCCTTTGTATCAAAGCTCATCATTGTGCCAAGAGTACCCTAGGGAAACTGGAGAATTGGCATGCAATTGTTGTATCATATGCAAAATTTTGGGATCTTGTATCCATTCCTGGCGAACAGCTTGGATCCAATCCGGTACAATGAAGGAGAGAGAAAAAAGGGACCCTTCATCTTCATATTTTATGGAAAGTGCATCAGCAACCACATTTTATTTTCCTTTCTTGTAAATGATCTCATAATCATATACAAAGATATTAGTCGCCCATTTTTATTGCTCTGGGGAGGAAAGGCGTTGTTCCATAAAATAATTGAGGCTTTGATGATCAGTCTTAATTTGGAAGTGTTTCCCCAATAGATAAGGGCACCAAAGATCCACGACATGTAGAATAGCCAACATTTCCTTTTCATATATTGATTTGCCCAAATTTCACTTTGACAGTTGTTTGCTGGTAAAGGCCAAAGGAAGACCCTCTTGCATAAGGACTGCTCCAATTCCTTTCCTGGAAGCATCACATTCCAGGACAAAGGTCTTTGTGAAATCAGTAAGGGCCAGGACTGGAGTGGTGCACATGGCCATTTTCAAGGTTTGAAAATCTTGAGCAGCTGCGAGATTCCAAGTGAAAGAATTGTTGTTAAGGAGAGCAATGAGAGGTGTCGCAATATTTCCATAATTCTTAACAAACTTGCGATAATAACCTGTTAAACCCAGAAATCCACACAATATTTTGAGAGTCTTTGGGTGAGGCCAATATTGCATAGCTTCAATCTTTTTAGGATCCATCCTGACACTTGCCTTGCCAACAAGATGACCCAAGTACTTGACTTCTGAGGTGCCAAAAGCACATTTAGATTGTTTGAGGAAAATTTGGTGCTGAGAGAGTACATGGAGAACTCGATCCACATGAGCAATATGGGTTGTCCAGGTTTTACTATAGATGAGGATATCATCAAAGAAAACTAAGACAAAATGATGGAGAAAAGGACAGAAGACATGATTCATGTGGCTTTGGAAAGTGGAGGGAGGGAGCATTACACAAGCCAAAGGGCATGACCAAAAACTCATAGTGGCCCTCATGAGTTGTAAATGTAGTCTTAGGAATGTTTTCCTTGTTCATACGTATCTGGTGGTAGACAGAACGAAGATCAATTTTAGTAAAGAATTGGGCACCACTCAATTCATCCAAGAGGTCATCAATGACATGAATAGGAAATTTGTTTTTAATGGTGAGTTTGTTGAGCGCACATAAGTCAAGACACATGCGCCAAGAACCTTCTTTATTAAGGACTATGACCACAAGAGAATAGTAGGGGCTCGTACTAGGGCGGATAACACCTGCATTGAGCAATTCTTGAACAACTTTCTCAATTTCATTTTTTTGGGAAAAGTGATCATGATAGGGACGAATATCGGGAGGAAGGTTGTCGAGGACAAGGGGAATGGAATGATCATGAACACCATGGGAAGGATGGAGTCCCTAGGGAGTGGAAAAAACCACTTGATGTTTAGAGAGGATGGATTGGAGGTCCTGCGGCATAGAGGTGTCTCAGTGGCTTGAATGGCATGGAGTTGTGAAATAATGTTATAATGACCTTTTTGGAGCATCTTTTCCATGCGATGGGAACTGATGATCTCCGGGGAATCAACGGTGATGCCTTGGAACTTATATTGTTGGCCCTCATGGTCAAATTGCATGGTTAATTCCTTAAAATCCATGAGAATGGGACCCAAAGTCCTTAGCCATTCTGCACCCAACACAATGTCACAATTGCCCATGTCGATAGAAAACATATGATATTTCATGTGGTACTGACCAATTTGGACACACACATTTTCACAACTCCCTCCACATTTCATGGACCCGCCATTAGCAATCATGATTTGAAAATTATTGATGACACATATATAACAATTGGTTTCTTGGTAAATGTGGCGATGAATAAAATTATGGGTGCTTCCACTGTCAACAAGAATGATTACCTCCCTATGCTTAATGTAACCAATTAGCTTAAGGGTTTGGGGAGCAAAGAATCCAGTGAGAGCATTTAGGAAAAAGATCGGTTCTACTTCAGGAGGGTCGGAGGGAGGGGTCATGTCAGTGGATTCAAGTGAGATGACCATAAGGGGGGCCTCAACATCGTCATCTAAAACATCCTCTGAGATGTCCATAAAATGATTTTTTTCCTTACACGTGTGCCCATGAAAATATTTTTCATCACAATTATAACAAAGGTCTTTGAGTTGGCGTTCAACCATTTCTTCCCTGGTCAATTTATGGATCTTTAGTGGAGTAGAAGGAGGAGTGGGAGTGACTGGTTTAATGCAAGGAATAAAGGAGGGTTTTCAGTTTTGAGAAGAGACAACTTGTTGTGCTTCCTTATATCTTTTATTAGCATCCACATAACTATGAGGCCGATCCATGAGGACATGGGCATGAATCTCATCCATGAGTCCATTGATAAAACATTCTCGGAAAAAAGAATCAGACATGCCCTCTGTACAGAAATTCAATCGCTCAAAAGCGACTTTAAAGTATTCCATTGTGCCAGATTGTTTCAACTTTGTCAAATGGCCTAAATGGTTGGTATCAGTGTCAAAGCGTTCATAAATCTCTGCCACAAAGTGTGTCCAAGCCACATACCCTTGGCGGGCATTTTTTCTCCATTTCCACCATTGCCAACGTTCTTGATCTAGATGGAGAACACCATACCAGAGTTTGGCCAACTCATCTATAATTCCATACAAAGAGAAATAATGTTCTATTTGAGTTACCCAGTCAGTAGGATCTGAGCCATCAAATTTGGTCACATCCACACGTGGAAGGCATAGGTCACGCTGAAACTGATGGGGCTAAAAATGGTGGGAATGAGAGGAAGTTTCACCTTTGGTTTTCAAAGGTGGGTCAGATGAGGGAAGATCTGCAGGGATATGTAGCTTGGCGAAGATCATCGTAGTGAAGGAGACAAATTGGGTATTGAATGATTCGAGTTGGGTAGCAAGGTATTGTTTGAGTCCTCCATTTTGGCGTCGATGGAGGCATGCATTTTTTTATTGATGGTGGAAACATTGGCACTGAGTTGTCTCACTTCTTGTTGGGTTTCTGTGAAATTAGAGTGCAAGGAATTGATGCGAGCTTCCAAGTCTTGGCTACAGGTGTGGACCTTGATGAATAGGGAACACGAAAAGGGGTGGGTGGGACCACAAATAAAATGGGTTATGGGTGAAGTGTATCACAATGATCAGGGCGACGAGTGGAATCCAATCGGGTAAATCCCAAATAAGGGTGTTGGAAGGGGGTCGGGTCCACGAGAAAAAAAATTTGCTGAAAAATGATAGGTATGACAGTGATAAGGGCGAAGAGAGGAATCCAATGGGATAGGTCTCAAATAATGGTGCAAAGTTATACTCTGAACTGAAGAATATTGCAGTGACGAAATTTCCAAATGCTTAACAGGAAGAAATGTATAGTAATTTCACAACCCGAATGCAGGAGACACAGTTGTGCGGCAGTAGATCTTGTATGTTATGTTTTTGTTTCTATCCCAAGGGTTAGGGTATTCAAGGGTTCTACAGACAAGGGTTTTCCCTGTGCTATAGCTCTCTGATATACGTGCGAGGTCCAACATTAGTACTTGGCCCAATATCTCAGGGCACCAACTAAGGAGGTTAGACTGTGTCCTTAGTCGTACTACCCAACTACCCAGGTACTAGAGATTATATTCCCGAGTGTTGTTCTTGGTGGAACTATAGCATTCAGGTTGCTGATCAGTTTATCTATGGAGGGCTTCAGAAGATCTAGGTTGATCTGTATACAGGTGTTGTCTGATGCACTACCACTCGAAGGGGTACCAATATGGGTTACAAGGGTGGCCAATAGATGCGCGCTTAAGTACCACTTGTATTGCGTGTGTGTATGAATCTAGACCACAGGTTTATGCGTGTAACGACAAATCTTTGTAGGTTAAAGACGTCGGAATACATCTCTACCCTAAAAAAAAGTTAACCCACAATTTTATGTCGAGGAAGGTGCTCTGATACCACTTGTAATATTCCAAATATAAAATAGTATGCAGAACAGAAATAATTAGCTAGAAATGGCAGATAAACAACAATATAACCAAAACAATACCACAATAATGCCAGAATAATACCAGAATAACATGGCCAGAAAGAGCACTTTGATTACTGAGATCAATGTCCACTTGTCTCTTTGAGGGGGCAACCTCCAGCAGAGTAGAGCTTTATTACAATAATATCTAAGAAAAAACTTTCCATACCCTCTACTCCTATTTATACTAAATATGTCTATCCAAAAGAACAATCTAGAGGAAGATCATTCTAGAAGTAGAAGCTTCTATTAGGTCTTCTTACATTTGACTTATTCTTCCTTATTGTTAGGCCTTGTTAATATTGACCTTTATTACATGGAAATATATTATTCTACCTACATGATGGGTTAGGTCCCTAACATACAACCCATTTCAACTTAGGGGTCCCTTGGATACCCATTTGGGAGTTGGTAGGGTGGTTAACTAGTAAGAAAATTATGTTTTGGTAAAGGAGAATTGGATATTATACTGAAGCAATATTGGAATCAAATAATCATAAAGGGAGGAATTCATAGAGGTATTTGCATTTCTTTGGAAAATTGGGAATTCATATTTGGGGTTTGAATCTATGAAAAATTCTACGAGAATTATCACTTGTTTTAAGGATTGAACTCATTATATATAACCATTAGCATATGCTTTAGGGTCAATACAATCTTTGTATGAAACCTCAATTTTATTGAGCACCCAAGGAAAAATCTAGAAAGATTTGTAATTATTTTTTTGTATGAACATAGGTGACTACATCCTGTAGAAGCAACATATGGTTGACCACTAGTTACTCATACAAAACCCACGGTCACATCCATATGACTTTTAGTTTCATTTAGAAAACCCATGGTCACGTCTTATAGGTGCACATTTGATTTTTTCAAGGAAAATGTCCTGGATTTTTTTTGTTGTTTTGTTTTGCTTCATGAGAGAATAATGGAATATGATTTAGAGTGTTAGTAGCCTTATATAAACTATGTTTAAGATATATTTTGAATGATTTGATTGTTTCTATTTAAATTTTAGAGAGTTCATATTGGCTCTCAGCTAGTATCTTGATTACTTTCCTTTGTTGAAACTTGATCTTTCTAAATTGTAATACTTATAATCTAAACATTAGAGTAATGGTAATCCTCCTCCAATATGATAAAATAAAAGGAGAATTGTGATTTTTGCATGCATAGAGAAATAGCATTGAAAGAGGCTTTTGTATGCATCAAAGAATTAATTGAAGTGTGTTCTTGGTTTATCATTATTAAGTCCATTGTATAACTTTCGTTATGAGTGTTTCAACATGAATCACCAACATAGTAGATAAGGTCATGGTGAGATGAAAAAAGAGTTTTTTTAGTTGTTACATTGTTTATAATTTGAAAAAAAAAAATTATATGGAAAATGGTATTGTTACCTCGATTAAGGGATTGTTAGTGCCTTATTGAGAATATTGTAATACTACCATAGAGGGAATCAAAGGTACAATAAATGACCAACATAAGTTGATTCATTATGGGTTTTAAATTCATACTATCAAAGTACGTATTGAAGAAATTGAATTATATGATGGTATATTTTGTTGAGTATATTGCATTGAAATATTATAAGGTTTATGAAATTTAATATAAGAAATCGATTATTACATTATTCCATGCATTGTTGAATGATTCCTATAGTTATGTATATATTGTAAACTCAATTATTACTTATATACATAATTCTACCAAGTATACAATAAATAAATAAAATTGCTTTTGTAAGTTGTGTTTTGTATTAGGTTAATGTCATGGCCCAAGATTTACATTGATGAACTTGTGTCCAACCTACAACAAAGAATCCATAGTTCAAGAGTTTATTGCATGGTTATTTGTTTGGGGGGGCGTGGAATTGTTGTCAAGAGTATCCCCATAAGTAAGTTGTGTTTCTAACTTTTATCTCCCAATAGATATTTTCATGAATCAAATCTAAGTGTACTATGGTGTGGTTCCAAATGAAGGATCTATCCTATAGGCTACTTTGTCAAACAAGTTATCAATTCTTGATTTCTAGAGCATATTTGTCTCTCCATATTTTCCCTATAGGGCCTATCGAGAAACAAGACATATCCAAAACAATTCCCTCCCAAAGCAACATTATGGTTTATCAAGGTTTTGAATCCTAGCCATCCCTAGGTCTTTGGGTTGCAAATATCTTTCCTTGCAACAAGAGGTATTTTTTTCCAAAGAAGGGCCTCCCTAGAGGAAGATTTTTTCAAGGTTGATTATGCAATTAAGCACTTTGATAGGCCTTGCAAGAGACAAGAAATGAATATTGGGATGGAATGAAGGATAGACTTGATGAGGAGTATATGGCCAGCAAGTGAGAGATATTTGAAATTCCATTTATGGATCCTTTTCTAAATATTTGTAAAAAGAAACTACCTAGATAAAAACATTGTAGCATTCTCTATTAAGTGGATTCCAATAGACAGGGAGGGGATGGAATCAATGTAAATCCTAGAGTTCTTCTTATGTGTCTTTGGACAAAAAGATGAGTGTGGAAGAAGAAGATGGAGAATTTGGAATCATTGAGATATACCCTTGAGGATACAAGGAAGGTATCAAGGACATGCTTAAAGGATTTGGATTTAGAAATGGTAATTGAGTTGGAAAGCATAGTGTTATCAATGAAATAAAGGCGAGCGGTAGATTCTTCTAAGGGCGAGTAGAAACAACCTTTGAGCATCTTGTTTTCTTTGGTTGTTGAAAGGTTGCAACCTAGGCCTTCAAACATTATAATGGAGATGAAGAGGGAGAGGAGGTCCCCTTGCTTGATTCGTCTACTTTCCAAGAAAGGGTCAGAAGGAGAGCCATTGATATGAATGGAATAGAAAGCTAATTTTATCACGTTCATTATCCAATGAATCTAAGAATCATTGAATCCAAAGTATTCTAGTATTTGTTGAATGAAGGTCCAATTGAGTCTATCAAAGGCTTTGGACATGTTAAGTTTAATAATCATTCCTAGGGTAGTGCCTTTCTTCATAAAACGTGTCAATTCATGGGATCCAATGATGCCATCTAGGATTTGCCTTCCTCCATCATAGCCTATTTTTTCTTTGGAAATGGTTTTCTCAAGAAGAGGCTTAAGACAATTGGTTTCCACTTTCGAAATGACTTTGTAAGAAACAATGCATAGGGAAATTGAAAGGAATGTATTATAGGTGTTAGCTCCATATTCCTTAGCGATGAAGATGATGAAAGTGGTGTTAATAGCTTGTAGTATATGAAAAAATCAAATGGGAATCAATTGATCCCTAAAGCTTTCCCAAGTGTCATTTCTTTTATTACTTTCTCAACTTCCATCATAGCAACAAGTTTCATTAGTGAGTTATTTTGCTCATTTGTGATCATCTTTGGGACATTCCTTCTGATATTGGTGATGTATTATTGTCTCTCAATGGATGTATCAAAGAAGATATTTTTGAAAAAGGAGTTGAATTATGCCTCAAGATCCTTCTAATCATATATCTGTCACACACTAGGTGCTCATAGGCTCATGATTTCATTATTTTTTCTGACCTAGAGTTTATTTGTGAAAGAATTTGGAGTTTTTATCTCTGACTTTCAACCAATAGATACACAATTTAGGCCTCTAGTGGATATTTTCCTACCTGGATAGTATATTTATCTAGTTGTTGAGGTCTATTTCATATTGTTGTAAGGCATTTGTCATGCATGTGTCCATGATTTATTCTTGTTTTTTAATCATGAAAATATACAACTTCTTTATAAAAAAATATGGCCAAAGTTGTTCGAATTCCAAGCCTTTATCTTAGATTTTATATATTTAACTTTTGTTGAAAGACATACATGTGTGAACATATGTGAACATTTGCATGATCCCACCAATTTGTATTAATCTTTTGAATCTAGGGATGGTAAACCACATTTTCTCATAGTGGAAATGGGTTCTCTTAGACCCTTGTCAAGGAAGGAAATAGAGAAGAATTGGCCAATGGTAAAATGTTGCACATGGCGGGGTGAGGGACTCCCATTTGGTTCTTTCATCCATAAGAAATTATGATAGAAGGAAGCGATCTATTTTTTATGCAATGTGATGGATTCCTTATCTTTTTTGTTCCAGGTATAACTTCCATTGTTATGGGTGGAATTTATTAGTTCAAGTTCTTCAATCTTTTCTACAAACATGTTGCAAATGTAAGTTTTAGACCATAACAATGTAACACACAAATTATTAATAAAATAGAAAGGAAAACAATAGCATTCATACATAGTATTCAAAAATTTACCCTAGAAACCCTTAACCATTAAAACCAACAAATATTTAGAGTCGCACCTCTAACTCTCATTGTATTAAATTGACCATTTACAATACAATATATATGATTATGCAGAATCCAAATCCCTAATCCATCAACCTGGATTAGATTCCTTAACTAGAATTATATTACAATGAGAAAAAAAAGTGTTATCCAAAAACCACCCAAAAACAAACCAAAAAAATAGCCTCAAAATAAATTTAGGGGCTCCAACCCCAAATCCCTAGACAAGGGAGGGGTTGTTGGCAACCCCTGTGACCCCCCAAACTAATTGTGCAAAGGATATAGCACACACCAACCATTCTCCCACTTGTTTGTTCCTTTTCATACAGGGAGGTCGAGGATTACATGATCATGAATTCAAGGCAACAATTCCCATTTCTCCTCTACACCGAGACAAATTATGAGTGATTATAGAGTTTTCCAATGAATCTACAATATTCTTCAAAGTGTTGACCTTCACCAACAACGCATTCTTGTATTCAACCATATCTCTCACAAAGTGATACTGAACATCAATGTACTTTGTCTTAGAATGATAAGCAGGGTTCTTTTCCAGAAATATTGCACTCTAACTGTCACAATCTAATCTTACAGCTTGTTGTAAAAACCCAATACTCGAACACAATGTTCGTAACCATACAACTTACTTACTTAAATGAGTGGCATCCATGTATGTAGATTTTGCAATTGAGAGTGAAACTACATATTGTATCTTTCTCATGCAATTGATTGTTCCTCCAAATAGGTTAAACACATAACTAGTTGTATATCTTTTTCGATCTAGATCTCCAACCTAGTCTACAGCAACAAATCCATGTATGTCCAACACTTTGTTGGCACCAAGCCTTCCTTGGTAACAAATTCCATAATTTATAGTGCCACACAAATACCTAAAAACTCTCTTTACAATTTTCCAATGCTCCTTCCCTGGTTTTGACATACACCTGCTCAAAACTCCCATTGAATGTGAAATGCTTGGTTTGTTATAGACCATTGCATACATCAAATTGCCAACAACACTAGTAGATGAAACATGAGACGTGTCATCTTCCTAATACCTATGTCTCGGGACACTAATCTTCAAATAACTTTACACATATAGGAATAGGGACCTTGGTTGATTTACATTCCTACATAATAAATCTCTGCAATATTGTCTCAATATATTTCCTCTTATTCAACCAAAGTTTCTTGTTTTTCTAATCTCTTTTAATTTCCATGCCCAAAATAAAATTTTCAGCACCAAGATCGTTCATATCAAATTTATAAGACAACTGATTTTTTACCTCCTTGATGATTTCCTTGTTGCTTTCAATCAGCTACATGTCATCAACATATGGAACCACGTAAATAAAATTATCACTGACTAATTTGAAATACACATAGTGATCATATTTTCTCCATGTGAGAGAAAGTCCCAAAATATAAGTATCAAAATTTTGATACCACATCCTTGGAGATTGCTTTAATCCATACAGGGATTGTTTCAACTTGCAAACTAGTTATTTATTTCCCTTCATTGCAAAACTTTCTGGTTGTTTCATGTAGATTTATTCTTCAAGATCCCCATGTAAGAATGTTTTATTTACATCCATTTGTTCTAATTCAAGATCAATATCAATAACAACAACAACAAAAAAAATCTAAGAGAAGTGAAGTTAGAAACAAGAGAAAAAATGTCACCAAAACCAATTCCCTCTACCCAGGAATATCCCTTTGCTACTAGGAGATCTTTATACCTCTCCACTTTACCTTATGAATTCAACTTCTTCTTAAACACCCATTTTCTACCAACGGGTTTTCTTCTAGCCAATAACTCAACTAGATCCCAAGCCTTATTTTTATCCAAGGTTTTTGTTTATTCAACCATGGCCTTCTTCTAGAGTTTACCATCCTCTAAATCCACTACCTCCCTAACAGCCTTGGGATCATCATCTATAATAGATAATGAAAAACTAGAGAAAAAATAAGGTGGAGTATACCTTGTGTGTTGTCTTATTTCCCAAACCGATCTCCTCAATACTAGAGTATGAAGTTCTTCTTCTTCTTTTGAATCATGTTCTTCTATTGATTCAAATTCTTCACCCTCCAAATCAAAATCTATTGTATCTGGTTCTTTTTCCTTTGGTATGAATTATTGTTTGGGAACACCTTTAACCTCTCTAAATACAACATCTTGACTTCAAATTGTCTTCTCGGTTAGTGGGTTCCAAATTTTATATCCTTTTATACCATATTTATAACCAATGAAGATACACCTTTTAGCTTTATTATCCAGCTTACTCTTATTTTCCTTTGGAACATGTACATAAGCATCACAACCAAAAACTTTAAGATGTTCAAGAGAGGGTGTTTTACTAGTCCATGCAGATTTTTGTCCACTAACATTGATGAGAGTGATATATTTACCAGGTAACATGCAATACCCACTACATCTTCCCAAAATTATTGTCCTAACCCAACACCACTGAGAATGCTCCTTTCTTTTTCCATTAGTGTCTTATTCATAAAAAATTTTATCCCATTATGTTGAGATGTGTATGGAGTATTATTTTTCCTTGCTATAATTCACTTCTTATAGAATTCCTCAAATCCATTCTCGCAAAAATCTCTACCATTATCTGTCCTCAACACCTTTATTTTCTTCTTTATTTGATTCTTCACAAGATCCTTAAACTCTTTAAATTTACCAAAGACCTCAGGTTTCTTTCTTAGGAGATAAATCCATGTATCCCTAAAGAAATCATCAATGAACAAAATATAGTACACTGATTTACCTAGTGATGGAACAGGCACAGGTCCAAACACATCATTGTGTAGTAACTCTAATATTTCCTTTGTTGTTGTAGCACTAGATGATAATATTACTCTATTATGTTTACCATATATGCAATGTTCATAGAAATCAAAATCCAGTTTGCAATCAAATATACCTTCAACATACCTTTACCATGTAGTGCTCAAAGACCCTTCTCTCCAATATGTCCCAATCTTTGATACCAATCATTGTCTATTCTATGGACACTGTAGGGTTTTGTTCTTATTCATTTACACCCTCGGGAACAACATAACTATCACACCCATTACTAATAGTGTTTCCCAATAGCTTGTACATAGTTCCATTCTAAAATCTCCTCATCAACACCATTTCTCCTCAAACGATTTCGTAGGTTTCTTTATCAAACATAGTATGTACGCTTGCATTGTTCATCTTACTTACAAATATCAAATTTATATCCATTACTAGAATGTGAAAAACCCCAGGGAGTGTTCTAATCATTCCATCATTGTGCAGTAACTTGAGTTTTCCTCATCCTGTGATTCATTTGTTGATTCATACTCTAGAAAAACATCACCTCCATTATACTTTTCATATTTACAAAACCACTCCCTGTGGGAAGTAATATGAAATGAATCACCCAAATTTATTAGCCATACATCATGATCTTCATATGTCCTTGAAGAAGCCAAGTACACATACCCTCCTTCCTTTGAGGAGGTCTTCCCTTCTATGGATGGAACATCATCAAATCCCTTCCCTCTCTCAACACTTTTAGATCTATAATTCGTCTTTGAATGCCTAGTTTTACCACATTTCCAAAATTTCCTTAAGGATTTTCCTGGAGATTTAGTTCTACCTCTAGATTTAGATATCTCATTCGAGGAATTATTTTTATTTCTATCTAGGTAACATCGTCTTACAGATAAGGCATATGTGCTTTGACTATCCATGGTTGTCCTCCTCATTTATTTTGATAACAAGGATGAAACCACATCATCAAACTTTAATGTGGTTGAATTACTCCCAATAGCTACAACCAAACTATCCCATGCATATGGCAAAGAACACAGTAAACTAATGCACTTATCTTCATCAGAAATTTTAATGTTGACAAACAACTACTGACTTACCATAGTATTGAAGGAATTTAGACACTTTGTCATCGATTCTCCATCATTCTCCTCGAGAGGTACATCTTCTTTCAGAGGAAAAGTGTGTTTACCAGGGACTTAGGCTAATACAAAACCCCTAACTTATCCCATAACTCTTTGGGTGTAGCTTCTCTCGAGACATTCAGTAATACTAAATCTGAAAGACACAACCAGATTGTGTTATTTTCCTTCCTATCCAACTTCATATAGTATTTTCTCGGCATAGGTGTAGCACCAGGATCCATTGTGACCCATTGCTCTTTATCTACCAAAAGATCCTCCATATTCAACTTTCAAAGCTCAAAGTTTTTCCCATTAAATTTCTTAATCTCAATTTTAGAATTCATCACCATTTTCTTTCACCACAAGAATCATCACTACAGAGCTCCCATTGAAACCAGGTTTATCAGATACCTAAGATAATTGAACCCTTAGCAAGAAAGACATCCCCCTAAATCCAATAATTGCTCTAATATTGTATGTAATTTTTAAACATTAACAGTATAGAAAATGCACACATGAATTCTTTATAAAACAGAAAGGAAAACTATATCATTCACACATAGTACTCAAAATTTTACTCTGGAAACCCTAGACTTGAAAAACCAACAAATTTTTAGAGTCACACCTCCAACTCTCATTGTATTAAATTCATCATTTACAATACAAACTATATGATTACATGGAATTGAAATCCATAATATGTCAACCCAAATTAGATCCCTTAATTGGTATTATATTACAATGGGTTGAAAAATCATTGGCCAAAAACAGACCAAAAAACAACCCAATTTTTTTTAGGGGATCTGCTCCCAATCCCCCATGTGACCCCCCCTAACTAATCATGAAAATAATATAACACATACACAACAACAAATACCATCCAACCTATGAAGTCTTCATTTTTTTCCTCTACGCAAGTTATCATGTTAAAATCCCCACCAATAATATGTAGGTTTCCAAGAGCATTGGGGGGTATATAACAGAGACCATAAAGGAATGCATCCTTATCCTAAGGGTTTGTCAGCCCATATAAATTGGTGAGGGATCCAAGGTCAAAGGACCCAAGCACCTTAAAGTGGGTCATTAACCACCATTTAAATGTTGTCAGGTTATTGAGATGAATAGAGATTGGGTTCCAATGGATGGATAAGCCCTCAAGAATCCTTGTGCATTGATTCCCATTGTCATGTTACTCCACTAGATATTTGAAGAAATATAATGAATAAAAGTATCTAAGAATTTGGTTTCTTGATTGAAGAGGATGTATGGGTTTTCCTTCTTTATTTTTTCTTTGAGTTACTTTTCTTTTCTAGGAGAGTTGAGTCCCTTGATGTTCCATGACATGACCCACATAGTTAAACATGGTTGGGGGTTAGGATGTATTTCTACTTGAGGTATTTGGATTGTTATAAGTGATCCGGGATATTTTTGTCAGGTGACTTATTAAAGAATCATATCAATTGAGCATAAACAAAAGTACACCATAAAGAAGGAAAAGCTCAAAAGGAAAGAGACATAAGCATGAAATATGAACACAAAAACTTGATAACGGAGTTCGTCCCTGGTGGACTACGTCTTTAGGTCCTGCTATGAAATGGGTAGGTATTTTTATTAACTCCACAAAAGAATTGGGAAAAATACATAAGTATACCTCATTCTAGAGTTAAGCTAGATAATCTTTGCTCAAATCAGAAAACTAACACCACCACTGTGTTTGTGGCGTCGTTTTACCTAAAAATGATTGTCTCCACGCCTCGATCCGAGTCTGACACTTTCAGGCCTAAGAGACACCTATGCATCGGTTACCATGCCACTTCCTCTGCAATAAATGATTGAGAAATCTCGAAAATCATTCCCCGATCCATACAAAATATGTACGGATGTGCTTGGTCTGATCTCCTTTGTGGCGTGAACTTTGGTGAGACCCTCATTATATAACATATTGTAGGCGGTTATGCAATTAAGGTGATCGTTTGGCGCATTGGTGGGTGTATGTTATTCTAAGGCGTAGGTTGGCAGAGGTCTCGGGATTGAATCCCATGGAATCCTCTTTTAGCATGTGGTTGCAACGAGTTTTGGCGTGCGCTGCTAAAATTGGCGGGCAACTCCTAAACTGTCGGTGATTAGTTTTAACAGTTTGGTGGATGGCTATATATAGTGGCAGTTGGAATATGCCATATGGAGGTGGTGGACATGGTCGCATGGACCAACACATAACCATGGGTTGGGTCGAGGGCCTAGCCCCTTTTCTTTTCCCCCCACATAAAACACTTAAGCTTAAATGCAATGTGCACCATATTACTAACAAGGAACGCATGGTGGTATGTTAATTAGCGCGAAGGTGTGAGGCCTTTGGGCTAAGAGGTTTCATGTTTGACTCATGTGGAATCATATAAATTTAACACATACCAACCACTTGAGGGGTGCCATGTGGTATCCCATGGCTGGGCCACGTGGCACCATATCATTTGCTCAATAAAATGCCACTTGTCACAACTTAATTCGCCCATGTGTCTACCATCAGACTGTATGACCTTTCCATGTCATTCCATGCCAAATCAACACTATGCCACGTCAGTTGTATGGACATGCCACGTGTCACCCTTGCAGTGGTGCCATGTGTCACCTTGACCTTTCTGACTTTTTGACCAAGTTTGTCCTGAACTTTTATCGCTTATAACTTTTGATCTGTAACTTTGTTTGACCAGTCGTTTGCTCCATTAGAAATATTGTTACGGGATCTTCACGATCATGCCATTTTAACCAAGTTTTGGGAACTTTGATTTTTTTCCCTTTCGATGTTTGTTGAAGCCATTATGAGCATCCTGAGTTGCTTCTATGTGTTCTGAGTTGTTCTTAGCCTTCTCTGGATCCTTTTTGGATCGAGCCTTCCCACTGAGAACTTTTTGGACCACCAAAAGATTTCATCAATCAATTGGTAAGTGAGGGAAGATTCCCCTCACTTTGTCCTTTTCAATCCACTTTTCCTTACATGGATGTGTGCCCTTTAAGCCTACTCGAAGATAATCAACATCACCCCTATGTGAAGTCTTCGTCCTTTTGTCCGGGATGATATATTCGTGTAACTCATCCAAGTACTCAAGTGAAAACTCATCAACTGAAGGTATTGAAACTTCCTCATACTGATCCATGATCATGGGAGGCTCAAAAAGTTTCAAGTTTTCTATGTTCGCAACTGAATAAATCTGCATATAAGCTGGAAGATATAAATGAAAAGCATTAGTGTCATTTTTCTCCAAGATAGTGAAGGGTCCATATCAGATGGGCTTGAGTTTGTTTCCTTCACCCTTCAATCATTCCTTGTTGATGTGAATCCATACCCGGTCTCCAACCTAGAACTGATGATCAACCTTGTTCTTGTCATGTCGAGATTTATAATGTGCTTGACTCTTCTCCCATTGTTCCCTGACTGCCTAGTGTATCTACTGGATCCTTTGAATGAACTTGTGGTCTATGTCCTTTGTTCGTTCTCCATTCACATCAGCATCTCTCCCATACATCAAGTCCAAAGGAACCTTTGGTAGGTACCCAAAACATGTCTCAAAAGGTGAACTATGAGTGGACGATTGTAAATCTCAGTTATAAGCATGTTGTACATAAGGTATATGTTCATCCCATAACTTAGGATGCTTGTTGCAGTAGCCTCGAAGAAACAATACCATTGTTTTGTTTACCACCTTTGTTTGTTCGTCAGTCTGTGGATGGAAAGAAATGCTCCTCTTCAATTTGGTGTCCATCATTCTCCACAAGCTAGTCCAAAAATCCCCAAGGAATTGAGTATCTCGATCTGAGACAATGGACGTGGGTAACCCAAAGTGAACCCAAACATACTGGAAAAAGAGATTAGCAGTCTACTCAATAGTGATATGCTTTTTACATGGCATCAAGATACACATCTTGTTGAACCTATCCACTACAACATACAAATAATCATGGCCCCCTATGGTCATTGGTAAACCCCCTACAAAATCCATGGAAATGCTTTCCCATGGATGGGATGGAACTGGAAGTGGTGAGTATAGCCCCAATTTTCTATTAGTGGGCTTACAAGTAGAACACGTCACACACCCCTTTACATATTTAGTTACAATTTCTTTCATTTGAGGCCAATAACAAAACCTCTGCAAATAAGCCATAGTTTTTCCTACCCTAAAATTCCCAGACACACGAGAAGTATGAGCTTCTCGTATTACATGGACTCGTTCACTTGTAGGAATACATAGTTTCCCAAGATTATAGAGTAATTTTCCCTGCAGATAATAGTTATCTACCTGTGCACCATGGGTTATCTTCTCATATACTTCTTTAAAATCTTCATCGATGGAATATTTTTCTACATAGTTATCTTGAGATAAAGAAGTATTCTTCAAAATAATAGAAGTAGAAAAAGGAGGTCTAGAAAGCATATCGGCTACCTTGTTACTTGTACCCTTCTTGTACTTGATTACCAAATGAAATTGTTGTAGAAAACCCATCAATCTGTAGTGTCGAGATTGTTGCAGTTTGGTTTGTGCTTGAAGATACTGTAAGGGCTGGTGATCTGTATGTATGATGGTTTCCTTCCCTAACAAGTAGTGCTTCCATTTCTTTACGCTTTGGACTAATGCATACAACTCTCTTCATATGTAGGATAGTTAACAACAACTTGGTTAAAAGTCTTAGAGTGGTAACATATAGGCTTACGATATTGCATCAATACTGCACCCATGGCGTATCTGCTGGCATCTGTCTCAATCTCGAACGGTTGTTGAAGATTCAACAGTGCTAATACTGGTGCGGTATTTATCTTCTCCTTCAAAGTGTCGAAAGCTTTTTTATGCTTTCCTTCCCACTGAAAAGTGTTCTTCACATTGGTTAAGGCATGCAAAGGAGGTGCTATAAAGGATAAGTTGGGAATGAATCTCCTCCAATACTGGACTGCACCCAAGAAGCTTCAGATCTCGGTTACACTTTTTGGCTTGGGCCATTATACAATTACTTCAATTTTGGAAGGATCAATCTTCAATTGTCCTCCTCCCACGATATCACCTAAGTATACAAGTGCAGTCTTGCCAAATTAACATTTAGACATTTTCACATATAGCTTTTCCCTTTGAAAAGTATCCAATACTTGTTTTACATGCCTTACATGTTCATCCCAAGTCCTGTTAAAATCAAGAACATCGTCTAAATATACAATCACAAAGTCATCCAGGAAATGCCTGAATACATCATTCATCACACGCATGAAAGTTGTTGGAGCATTACAAATCCCAAACGACATAAATAACCACTCAAACAATCCTTGTTCGGTTTTAAAGGCAGTCTTCCATGCATCATGTTATGCAACCCTGATTTGATGGTATCCACTGCGCAAATCCAACTTAGTGAAATAAACAACATTCTTCAAATGATCTAGTAAATCATCTATGCGAGGAAGAGGGTATTGATTCTTCACCGTGATTTTGTTTAAGGCCCAGTAATCGACACACATTTTCCATGTGCCATATTTCTTTGGCACCATCATGATTGGAGAACCAGGAGGAGATGAACTGGGCCTGATGACCCCTTGATCCAATAAGCCCTGTACCTTCTTCTTGATCTTTGTGATCTCCACAACTGAAATCCTATACATGCCCACATTAGGAAGTGGAGAAGCCTTCTAAATATGTATCTCATGTCGGATTTCCCTCTTAGGAGGTAATCCATCTGGTTCCTAAAAAATATCATCATACTTAGAAACAATATCAATTAATTTCTTTTTGTGAGATGGATCACACCCTTGGAAAGCGTCGGATGTCCCGACATCTTTCTCTTTGACGACCATGAGTACATATCTCTTACTAGTGGTTATGAGTCTTTTCATTTGTCATGCACTAACAAGTGTCGTATTTACCCTCATGCTATGAGCTCTAACAATATATTCCACTCCCCCTTTAGTAAGGTGGTATTTGTTCTCATGACAAAAGACGATTGATTTTCTATCATAAATATAAGGACTCCCCAACACTATGCCACATATATCAAGTGGTACAACATCCAAATCCACTTCATCAATCAACTTTGAAGAAATAACAAATCTGATCCTACATTGTTTGGTGACATTAACTTTTTCTTTATCACATACCCAACCAAGATGATAAGGCTTCGGATGTGGTTTCCTTACAAGACCCTTCTTCTTGACAAGTGCTTCAGATATTAAGTTTACTTGGGAACCCAGATCAAATAATGTATATATCTTAGTATGTTTAGATACAACTCATATATGAAATAATTCATTCCTATTTCGTTCATCAATATGAGATTCATCATTGGAACTTGAACTAGAATGAAGAGAATATTTACCTTGTACTCCAACCATTGTGATATTTCCTCCATCTCTTGATTCAGAACCAAGATCTTGTTGCACTATAGCAATGGTCTTTGTCTTCCCCTTTCCACCGAACTATTTCGATTTCTTTTCTGGATGCAGTTTCCAACAGTGTTCTTCATCGTGATCGCTCTTCTTGCAATGAGTGCAAGATGGTTTTCCTCCTTATCTTGTTATTGTAGCAGTCTTATTTTCCTTCCTTTTAAACTTCTTGAAAGTCTTGTGCGGGAAATTGGAAGGTTTCTTCATGGGATCTTCTTGAACATGTTTCCCCTTATTCTCAAGTTGAGTGGCTTGCACACAAACTTTGTCAAGACTAGTGGGGTTAAACAAGAGAAAATTATGACGAATATAAATGTGAAGTGAGCCAATATACTTCATTAAAGTTTCATAAGAATCCAAAGTAATATTCAATGCGAGAGCTTTCTTCCTAAATTCTTCTATGAATACTTGTGCAGTCTGACCTTTATTTTGCCTTAAAGTTTTCCATTCCATTATCGCTTTATGTAAATACCCTAATGGATAGAATTGTTTCCTTATCTCTGATTTAAATTCCAATCATGATGAAATAAGATTACCACACTTACTTTATTCATGTAGCTTGCTCTCCCACCATACGAGAGCGGTGCCTTCCAGCCGAAGAGAAGCCAGTTGCACTTTAACTTCCTCTTCGTCAATATGTTGAACACGACAATATACTTCAACCTGTCGGATCCAATTATCTATCTTTTCAGGATTAGCATCTCCATTAAACATAGGTAAAGAAAACTTTACATCAATGTTTAATAATGGTTTCTTAAAAGAGGTTTTATGGTTAGAATGTTGAGAATGATGAGAATGCCTAGAGGAAGAAGAACTAGAACTTGAAGGCGAAGATGGAGGCTCAGGAGGGTCTCCTCCAACCCCTTGGTTTACTGAAGCACTATCATCTACATGTGCTTCCTTTTTCTTCCCTTTCTTCTTCATCATCTTCTCGTAATCTCCATACACTTGTTCGACCATTTACGACATGCGATAAAATACCATGTGAAAGTTTTTCTCTTGTTCATCACACTTGTCCTCTTCTGCCATCTTATCCTTCGAGATGCACGTCCAACTTCAGGATTGAAATTCTTAAGAATTCCTTCACCCTGCTTATGCTTGGCCCTAGTAAGCATTCATACTCAACAATTCAATTCAAAGATGATTGCTCTGATACCAATTGAATCATATTAAATGAGCATAAACAAAAGTACACCATACAGAAGGAAAATCTCAAAAGGAAAGAGACATAAGCATGAAATATGAACACAAAAACTTGATAACGTAGTTCAGCCCTGGTGGACTATGTCTTTGGGTCATGCTCTCAAATGGGTAGGTCTTTTTATTAACTCCACAAAAGAATTGGGCAAAATACATAAGTATATCTCATTCTGGAGTTAAGCTATAGAAGCTTCGCTCAGATCAGAAAACTAACACCACCACTGCGTTCGCGGCATCGTTTTACCTAAAAATGACTGTCTCCACGCCTCGATCCAAGTCTGACACTTTCAAGTCCAAGAGACACCTCTGCCTTGATTACCATGCCACTGCCTCTGCAATAAATGAATGAAAAATCTTGAAAAGTGTTCCCCATTCCGTACAAAATACGTACGGGCGTGCTTGGTTTAATCTCCTATGTGTCGTGAACTCTGGCGAGACCTCTGTTATATAACATATTGTAGGTGGTTATGAAATTAAGGTGGTCGTTTGGCGCATTGGTGGGTGTATGCTATTCTAAGGCATAGGTTGGCGGAGGTCCCGGGATCGAATCTCGTGGACTCTGGTTTTAGCATGTGGTTGCAACGAGTTTTGGCGTGCGCTGCTAAAATTGGCAGGCAGCTGCTAAACTGGCGGTGATTAGTTTTAACAATTTGGCGGATGGCTATATATAGTGGCGGTTAGAATATTCCATATGGAGGTGGTGGACATGATCGCATGGACCAACACATAACCAAGGGTTGGGTCGAGGTCCTAGCCCCTTTTCTTTTTCCCCCACATAAAACACTTAATCTTAAATACAATGTGCGCCATATTACTAACAAGGAACACATGGTGGTATGTTGGTTAGCGCGGAGGTGTGAGGCCTTTGGACTAAGAGGTTTTGGGTTCGACTCCTATGGAGTCATAAATTTTACACATACCAACCACTGGAGGGGTGCCAAGTGGTAGCCCATGATTGGGCCACGTGGCACCATATCATTTTCTCAATAAAATGCCAATTGTCACAACTTAATTCGCCCACGTGTTTGCCATCAAACTCTACGACCTTGCCACGCCATTCCATGCCAACTCAACACTATGCCACATCATATGTATGAACGTGCCATGTGTCACCCTTGCAGTGGTGCCACGTGTCACCTTGACCTTTTTTACTTTTTGACCAAGTTTGACCTGAACTTTGACCGCTTATAAATTTTGATCTATAACTCTGTTTGATGAGTTGTTTACCTCATTAGAAAGATCGTAACACGCTCTTCGCGATCATGCCATTTTAATGGAGATTTTGGAACTTTGATTTTTTTCACTTTTGTTGTCTGTTGAAGCCATTCTAAGCATCCTGAATTGCTTATGCACATTCTGAGTTGTTCTTAGCCTTCTTTGGATCATTTTTGGATCAATAAGTTAATGAGGTGCTTTCCCATCTCTTAAAGCTTGGCTTTCTTCTTTTTTTTACCTCATCGATTCCCTAAGTCCTTCTTGGATGGATTTAGGGAGGAGGCCTCAATACCTATGGTATCCATCGTGCTAGGGGAAGACCTATAACTTCTTCCTTTCTAAGCTTATTTGAATGTTTCTTTATAAATCTTTCTTAATTCTACCATTGATAACGAGTTGATGTAATCTTCATCAAACTGAACTGCTAGAAGAGAAAGATCCATTTCTTCCTTGCCCATATATATGGTTTCCTCACTCATTGATGGACTTCCTCTATAGATTCATATTCTATTTATGTTGAAGTTTCTTGTTGTTAATTTTCTACCAATAGGGTAGTGCATTCTAAATTGTGGTTTTGATCCATCACCATATATTATTTTTCATGTGCATGTAGTTTCTTACACTTTGTATTTGCTTTCTGATTCTACTTATCCATTGAGCGATGGTTCTTTCCCTATTTGATTTTTTGGGTTGTAGAAGAGATAGGTTGGGATTGTCTAGGGCTAGGAGGTGTTTTCTTAGATGACCCATTTGTTTTTTGATTGATTGTCATTAGTTTGCTCCAAATCCTAAGTGGGTATTATTGGTTACCTATTTTGTTTTCTCTTGATGTGAATTGTTGTGAAGCCTTCGACATCCTTTTTCTACCTTTAGGATTGTTTTGACTTTGTTGGTTAAGAGGACAATCCTAGAATAAGTGTTTATGTTCATGGCACTTGTGGCATCTAAAATTTATGTGCTTGTAATCTAGGGTTTGAATCCATTCATTATCTTTGAAGGAGATGGATATGGATGTTGGAAGGGCTTGTTGGACATTAATATAAAATCATGTGTGCATAAGAAGTGTACTTACTAAGTGTTGGCCCTTGACCAAATTTTGAGGAACACTTGGTCATATTTGACTGTTTTTGGACATCGACACCCTGTCAAAGATGGAGCATCAGGCGAAGCAAAGATCACGGGATCTCGAACCACTTTTGGGGCCCTTTTAGGGTTTTGGATTAACGTAATGGGAAAGGGATGTCGCCCCATGGGTTTACCCATGTTTTAAGCCTATGTTGTAAAGTATAAATAAGTAGTTAGGCAATGTAGGAAGAGTCGATGGCTTAGTGCTAGTAATTAGATATGTGTGATCGAATGCAAATGCTTTGTGCATGATTGTAAGAGGCTTGCAGACCTGAGTGCAAGTGTTGTAAGTGTTGAATGCACGGATTGTAAGAAGGCTTTGTGCTAGATCTACTCGGGGAAGGAGGATTTGGCGAGGTGCGCGCAGATCTCCTGTCCTATGTGGAGTACAAGTTGAGATCTGTGTTGTAATCAGATTGATCAAAGCTAATAAAGAAGAAGAAGACTTTGTGGAAGTAGCCCAAGGGTGGGGGTGAACCATGTAAACCTATGTGGCATGCTTTGTGTTTTTGCTTCCTTGTGTTTTCATTATCTTGCTAAGTGCTTTGCCATGATTAGATAGATTTACTTATGCTTTGTGATTTACTAGATGTATATGAATAGTATATCTGATGTGTATGAGGATTCTTAGTGCTGATCTATAGGATCTAATATGTTTTATTGTTGCTAAGAACTGGAATATCTTATATCTGAGAAAGTATTGTGATGTTATGTCTTATCTACGAAGTACAATAAGGGTGAATAGTGATGAATGAACAGTGTTAAGTTCTTTGTAAAGGATATAATCACATATTTGTGTCCCAGCTAAGGTTGCAGACACTTGAGTCTTGCAACCACCCCTGCCTCTACCTCGGGTGAGACTTCATCTGCGTCGCAGGTGTTGCCGAAAGGGTCGATAGTTAGGGCTTTGTCGGTGCACTCTTGAGCATCAAACCCTGTGTCTGCCCCTGTGCCAACAAATGGTTCTGTTGTCGAGACCTGAAACTATGATTGTTGGGAACTAAGGAAGAAGAAACTTTGTGCAAAAGAAATCTATGTGCGTAGCTCTGTTGCCCTAGTGCGTAGATTTTTACTCGACCTGTGAAGCTTTGTGCCAGGAATAAGGTCAGATCTGGAGAAATGAAGGTCAAATCTGAAGAAAAGAGGTAAGATTTGTAAGCTATGTGCTCTAATAAAGGTAAGAATAGTCAAAAGTTTTTAGATCTGAAAGCTTTGTGCTCTGTAGAAGTAAGATAAGTGAAATTTTTTGTTTCTAAAGCATGGATCTAGGTATGCTCGATAGATTATGTCCTAGCTTCAAAACTAGGGCATTAATAGATGAAAGAAAGTTTGATATGAATAGATTTGATAAGTATAATGATAGATATGTTATACCTATGCATAGAAAGAACGTATGGACTAACAAGTGGATGCGGGATCCTAGAAAGATTTTTGTGCAGGCTAGCTACCATGATCCTGGTGCTCGGTACAGAAGAAGTTGGGGAACATTTAAACGAAAGAGAGGGTTAACCCTCTGTTACAGTTGTAGAAGACCGGGACATATTGCTAAGGAATGCCCTGGTGAAAGACCTAGTTGTCTCTGTTGCAAAGCTTTGGACCATGAAGTGTTGGATTGCCCTAGAATGATTGATAAGCTTGAAAGAATGAATCTGAATGAAGAAAACCCTAAGGCAGATCCAGAAATAGTTGAAACTCAGAAGGAATCAGAAAATATATTGCTACAAATGAAAGACACCTTGAATTATCACCGACATGTTAGGATATCTGAGATCTTCAAAGAAAAGGAGCAAGTCAAAGAAAGAATAGGGGACTTCAACATTGACTGTATTCTTGATGAAAAAACACAAGTGAACATTATGCCAGAAAGAAATTGGGACGCTATAGGGAAGCCTGCCTTGACCCCTTCCCTAGGAGGAGAAAGTTTATTCAGAGGAAAGCTAGTAAACCTATGTGGAAGGCTCACCCGAATACCTATAACTGTCAATGGAAATTTGACAGAGGAAGACTTTGAGATTGCTAAATTTGTTGAAGACAGCGCCCCGTTTACCATGCTCATAGGAAAACCTTGGATTGATAGAGAACAAGCCAGACGAAAAGAGGAAGAAGAAGTGTTGGAACAGAAGAAGCAAGAGTTAAAAGACTTTATGACCAGAAGGATCGTGCACTTGATTGAAGAACAGAAGAACAGATCACAGATATTTAATACTAGCAACTCCGATGTCGAGGCTAAGAGAACACTAGAGGATCTGCAGAAGATTGAGTTACCTATTTTTGATACAGAAGAAGTATTATCCAGGAACCCTGGGAAATACTTTCAACAGCGCGAAGTAACTAAAACCACAGAAGATAATCATCAGAATGGTAAAATCATTACTGAGATGAATCTCATGGGGAAGAAGGCTAGAAAGTTAAGAAAGAAAAGGGCTAATACTGCAAGGTTACAAGCAGTTCAAGAGGATACTTCGCAAACAGAAAAATTGTAGAATTGGAACTTCGTCAAGATATCAGAACAACGACATAGAGTACTTCGCCACGACGAAACAATATAGTCGTTAGGGCCGATATATCCATTCGACTTCTGCTCCGAATGGGCAGAAACACAATAAAGGTTTGTCATCCAACCGTTGAAAGCTCCATAACGGGTCGAACAAGAGTTAATGAGGGATCATAATCATTGCCAACAAACCGTTACTAAGTTTCCCTGCTTAGTCCATCGCACCACACACCAAGAATACTTTTTGCTAAGTGAGAAATTGAGCATGAAACCCGAGATTCACTCACCCTGAGATCATTGCCTTGTTCCCATATTATTCATTGTAGTCTCTGAATTCCTTTCGCACCCGAGCTAGCTGACCCAAGATTGTATGTCGGACGAGCTCAGCGCTGCTGAGAAAATCGTTGAAGAAGTTCTAATTGACTTAATGAATGAGAGAGTCATGTCAGAGCGAGGAATGTCTACAGGTGTACAGGCATCGTCCTCGGGAGCTTTGTCAGCTTCCCCCTCCACTGCTCGAGCAGGATCATCCTAACTGCCTTCAGAAAGACTATATAAGCTCGGAAACGACTTCGCCACTGTGAAGATAATCCCAAGTATCTTGCCTAAGTATATCCAACCACTAAGTGGCACAGTGAATCGAGACATTGTACCCAGAGACTTCGACTATGTTGTGGTCATTGTGTGCCTCCCGAAAGGGGTGCGCACAGTTCATGTTGACCAGGATAAGCTCACAGCTTTGAAATTTAGTGATTTTAACCTTGGAGATCGCAAGGTTTACAGTATGCTATCCTCGCACAAGTACTTAACTATCACAAATGGAAGGAACCCGAAGATTGTACCTCAACAATGGACCCATAACCTCATGTAGTCAACCCTCCTCAATGTAATGAAGATTCCACATTTCGGGAGGCATTAGGAAGTGAATGCATGCGTCAAATTGTTGTTGTCCTGCTACCACAGAGGATACGTATGGTTGGACTGCCGCATCACTATGGATCCGATTCTGATCAATCGAATCACAGGGCTAAGCATGCAGGGCCCTGACCCGCATGAGTTTTACCCTGGAAAGACTGTGGATCGCGCTCTCACCCAGCAATTAAAAGACGCATATGGCGATCTAGAGAAGAGCATGCGAGGTTATAAGGTAGCCTCCATTGAGAATGAAGCAGTGCGCCTTGGTTGCCAGCTGATCGCAAGGAAGTTAGTCCACAAAAATAGACCCACACAGGTCACCGGATTTGTAGTTGACCTCGCAAGGAAGTGCACGGAGGGACTACAAATGAACTAGGCAAAGTATCTTATAAATCAGCTAGAGCTTGACTGCAGACAGGCGCAAGACCAAGCGTATGAGTTCCACTTTAGTTGGTTTCTCATACTCATTGCTTTCCTCGCTTGGGAGCTACCAGAAGGTGCCACTTTTCCGGAGATCGAACCCTTCGAACCACTCGCCATGAATTTTTGTACGTTGTGGTACTCCAGTGACATGAACAAGCAGTGGAAGTCCAATGTTGTTTTCCATGCTTATTACAATCAATTGAAGAATGCAATCTAGTCTACACCACAAATCACACCAAACACACTTCATAGGTTTAGGCCTTTGATCAAATTCAACCAGACTTCCACTTCACCTATATCACAGTGCACGTGGATGAGCACAAACAACAACTCCATTCGTACTATAAGTTGACAGAAGAAGATTTGGAGCAGATTACCAAGGAATGGTCGCCGGACCTCCTTGTTCCAGCAGACCCCGCAGAGATGTCCGATGTGGATAGCCCTGAATCTATGTCAGATACACCTAGACCGCGCAAGACTAAGAAGGATGTGGAAGTTCAAGATATCCATAGCACATCCACGAAAACTACTTCGATCTCACCTGCGAAGGGAAGTGATGATGAAGAACTAGGTGGCACATAAGTTGAGAAAAACAAAGGTGAGGTTACTCCTCCTAGAGAGGAGGAGGATCCCTCCAAGAAAAGGAATATTGCCCCACCAAATCCCTCGTCACGAAAGAAATCTAAGGCCACCCGGACTACATTCAAGACTACCCTTACACAGGACGACTTCGACTTCTTGATTGTTGCGCTGAATGATACCTCATTAGAGATCGCAGAAAAGCAAGAAGCGAAGCAGGAGGAGGTATTCAACCAGATCAAGGGTGAACTTCAAGAAGTGCAGCAGGCACTCCAGTCCAGCAGAGCAGTTTCTATGGCGCCCTTGACAATTGAAAGGACAGGAACAACTGATGAACCCACCCAGTTACGCCAGATCACCGAGAAAGTCGAAGCACGCCTTCGACGAGCTCAAGAAGACATAGCGCAAGCCACCCAGGCTTTGGCACAAGTACAGAACGCACATATAGTACAACAGAGGAAGGCAGAACAGGAGCAGCTTGCCTTACAAGCGACGTGGGAGGAGGAAAAAGCACAGTTACAACGGAGCAAGGACCAACTGCTAGCAGAGCAACTTGAAGTACAGGAAAGAGTTCACAGAGCACTTCGCTCTGTGACGGTCATTGAAGTGAAAATTGAGAAACGTGTCCCACAGCAGGTGGCACAAATTGAAGAAGTAATCCAGCAACTTCAGCAGGGCATCGTAGATCTGGAAATTTTTACCGTGCCCGAGACTCCACAAGGAGTAAGAGACTTAAGAGAGACAACTTTCTGCAACGCAGTTGGCAGATTAAAAACCTTGGCTTTGGAATGTAAGCAGTTGAGCGCTAGAAGCACCCAGACTTATGAGAACCTCACAGAGAACCCAGAATTGCAGACATTAGAAGCACAACTCCAAGAAGCAAAGCAGCATGCAGATATGCTACAGGCACAGTTGAAGGCCTTGACCCCAGTCGAGAGAATGAAGCGATTTCCAGAGCAATGCACCACCCAACAATAGGTACACATGCTGCAAAGTAAAGTGATGGAAGTCTCTCAACGACTTCAACCACTCCAAGAGAAAGCATGCCAACTGTTCATTGAATTTGAGAGCCAAGCAACCGAGCTTGAACAGGTTGCCATCACTGCAGAACAGTGCATGGAGGGACCAGTAAACGACGCACTGATCCAAGAGTTCACTAAGCAAGAGGTTGTCGCACTGCAGTAGGTCGAAGTAACTCGGGCCAAGCTTGAGACATTCGAAGCGGAGCTGATCAGACCAGAGTGACTCAGGATGAGTCACAGGTGAGTGTTGGGGGCTCGTTGGCCCTTGACCAAGTTTTGAGGAACACTTGGTCATATTTGACCATTTTTGGACATCGAAACCTTGTCAAAGATGGAGCGCCAGGCAAAGCAGAAATCACGGGATCTCAGCCCACTTTTGGTGCCCTTTTAGGGTTTTGGGTTAATGTAATGGGAAAGGGATGTCGGCCCATGGGTTTACCCATGTTTTAGGCCTATGTTGTAAAGTATAAATAATTAGCTAGGAAGTGTAGGAAGAGTCGATGGCTTAGTGCTAGTAATTAGATCTGTGTGATCGAATGTAAATGCTCGGTGCATGATTGTAAGAGGCTTGTAGACCTGAGTGCAAGTGTTGTAAGTGTTGAGTGCATGGATTGTAAGAAGGCTCTGTGCTAGATCTACTTGAGGAAGGAGGATCTTGCGAGGTGCACGCAGATCTTTTATCCTATGCAGAGTACAAGTTGAGCTATGTGTTGTAATCAGATTGATCAAAGCTAATAAAGAAGAAGAATAATTTGTGGACATAGCCCCAAGGTGGGGGTGAACCACGTAAACCTATGTGTCATGCTTTGTGTTGTTGCTTCTCTGTGTTTTCATTATCTTGCTAAGTGCTTTGCCATGATTAGATAGATTTACTTATGCTTTGTGATTTACTAGATATATATGAATAGTATATCTGATGTGTATGAGGATGTGTAGTGCTGATCTACAGGATCTAATATGTTTTGTTGTTGCTAAGCACTGAAATATCTTATATATGAGCAAGTACTACGACGTTTTGTCTTATATGTGAAGTACAATAAGGGTGAATAGTGTCCCAGCTAATATCCTTTAAAGGATATAATCACATATATGTGTCCCAGCTAAGGTTGCAGACACTTGAGTCTTACAACCACCCCTGCCTCTACCTCGGGTGAGACTTCATCTGCTTCGCAGGTGTTGCCGAAAGGGTCGGTATTTAGGGCTTTGTTGGTGAGATCTTGAGCGTTGAACCCTAGGTCTGCCCCTGTGCCAACACTAAACTTGGTGAAATTCTGGGATTTGACAAAGGACCCAAGGGTTTTTCCAATGCCTATAAGAATGTTTTCATCCCAGAACTTAAGTAGAAAGGAGTATAGCCTTATCTAGATCGGAGTTATTGAGAAATATTCTTTGCAGGGGTTCTGTCAGCTAGGGATGCAACTAAATCATTGTTAACTTTTGACATTGATTAGGGATTGGTAAAAAATATTTTTGAAGGAGGCATGAGAGGATCATCCCTATTGATTATAGTGGACATGGCACCTCCCCATACAATGGGGATATCTTATAGTAAATCATAATTTCTCATAGTCAAGTTGAAACCTAATTGTTGGAACTCGTGTCGATATTTATTTTTTCCCTTGGTGAACTTGAAGGTAGTGAATGATGTTTCAAACACATTTTTCACACAAATCCTAAAAAAATGAAATGATTTATAAATGTTTAAGTTGATGATTATTTTTATTTACCGTAATAAGGATGCAACCATTGGTATTTGGAAAAATAAATAAAATATAATTTATAATTAAAATATATATAATTAATTAAATTAAATTAAATTTTGTTGTAAATTATTAGTTGATATTATCCTACCAAATTCAAATGCTTTGCCTTGCACATACTAAGAAGTGTGTGCCCTTATAAAAGATATATGAATGCAATATCAAACAATTGATGTGTGTCTTATTGATTGTGTGATATATTATGGAGAAGGGAAAGAAATTTTGAAGCAATGCCCCGCGTGTAAAATTAATAGATATCGTAGTGATCATGTAACAAATAATGCACCCTAGAAGGTTCTTCAACATATCCCCATCATTCCACATATTAAATTTTTTTCAAGTGCAAGAACACATTCAATTTATGTATTATCATGCTTGAAGGACGAGTCAGTATGGTGTTATGCAAATGGTTGTGCATGTACAACATTGAGGGAAAATGGCACATCTTTAGAGATGAACCTTGTAATGTTAAGCTTTTCTTAGTAGATGGTGTTAATCCATTTGCAGAGATGATGTCCATTTATCCAATTTTATTAGCTTTTGTTTTAAACAATAATCTTCCTCCTTGGATGTAGATAAATAAGGATCATGTAATGGTGTCATTGATAGTTCTAGGTATTTATTTCCAACTTCATTTTTATTGTTTGTTACACACTATGATGTATCTACAAGGTAATCAATACATTTGTTTTCAAATAAACTTAAAAATATCAAGTTAGAAGTGTGGATGTGTATATTAAACCTCTTATTGACAAACTTGAAAACTTAAAGGTTGGGATCACTATGCATGACATATACAAACAAATAGGAAAAATACAATTCTAGTTTCATGGAATAATTACAAGGAAGATTCATGGTGCAACTAGGTTATCACATTTTGTAGTGCATAAAGTGCACTCAAACATTAACTCATCTATTATTCTGTACAATTTTATCAATTATTTGAAATTTACTAGTAAGACTATTGTACATCTTGAAGACATTCAAATAAAGGGTCAATATGGTTGTCTTATATGTGGCCCCAAAACTACATCTTGGCATTCAAGTAGTTGAGGAAAGGAGGTATATGATGAGTACAAATACTTCCTCCCTAAAAACCATATATACAAAACAACAAGAAAATATATTTTCAATGGTAAGGAAGAGAATGGAACAAATCCATGAAGAATGGCACCTCAACGGTGGAAGAAGGCTTATGATAGAAGTCACCATGGTAAGCAATTGGGTTCAATTACATTTAGATATGTAATTTGTCAAAGGTTACTTTTGTAGCTATTTTGTATTCATTTTATGTTTTCAAAAGGGTGGTGAAATGAGATTCCCTGAGATATGAAGTTGTTTTCCTTATAGTTAAATCAACACCCATACTATGAGCACCTTCCACTAACCAATTTGTTTGACACAATGCATATTAGGAAGAATATCACAAAATGGCCATGGAGAATGTTAGATGGAAGGAATAACATATATCAAATTTCCAAAGTTAGAAGTGGCATCGATCAAGCCAATGAGATGTGGCATTTGAGTCAATATTCTACCAATGGACCACAAATAATTCTTCCATGGTTATTAACAAAGGAAGAGAGAAATTTAGTGCAAGAATTTGTACATAATATTAAATTTCCCATTTGTTTTGCTAGAAACATTAAAAATATCTTGATGAAAAAAGTGATTTTTGCTTAGCAAAAATGCATGATTAGCATACTTTTATGAATATTTGTCATTTTCTATGAGTGTTAATCTAAAGATATAAATCATTATCTTTTTTTATTTGGTTGTTTGCATTCATTAAGAGAATATAATGCATCATTATATGTTTCAGTTCATTTTACCTCTAGTGTTCCTAGACCACTTCAATGACAACATAAAGTGGGTTATATATAAACTAAGCAAGTACATTTTCAAAGGAAGCTTTGTTGATCCAAGACGGAAACCTTAATGAAAAAGAGTTCAGAGAAGGGAATAAGTTTTCGTTGTTGAGAATGAGTTTTTTTAATGCTTTTTCAAAGATGTTTTTTTCTCTTAATTGGAAATATGATGTAAATGAAGTACATGTTGTAGACTTTGGGTTGTTTGAAGACCTAGAGTTTGTAAAGGATGCCAATAAGGAGCCTTGGATGCTTGAATAAAAGTCATAGGATATATTAAGAGTGAGTCTCGAGGATAGTTTACTAAACTGTTATTTTTTGAGCCTGTATAGGAAGTATGATCTATATTTTAATTTCACCTCTAAAATATCGAATATAAAAAAAAAATCCTAGAGAGAAAAAAAAAAACAAATAAATAAATAAGCAAGTACATGATGCGAGTTAAAATCTATAATTCAAATGTTATGTTTTGTATTTGGTTGAAATCAAGAGCCTCATACGAGGGTCATTTGTACATATATCATTTTATTCGAATATGTTTGATTGTAACAAGTAGGCGGTTGTCATCTAAGGAAATACATCTAGAAGATATCAAGTATTGTAAGATAACAATTCATCAACTAATATGTGAAATGCAAAGGTGTTTACCTTTGATCTTCTTTAATGCATGGGAGCACTACCACATTCACAAGATTGAGGAGATTGAAATATGTGGAACTATTCACACAAAAGTAATGTGGTTGGTGGATGGGAATTTAACGGAATTGAAAACATTTGTTAGACAGATATCACTTCGTGATCAAGGGTAAATGATTGAGGGATATATGGTTTCTCATCCCATGGTGTATACTAATGTGTATCTATCCAAAGTACATTTTGGTGTGCCTCACATATGGGATGGCAAGTACACTAGAAAAACTGAGGGGGAGGTTTTTCCTAGGAAAGGGTTTGCATAAAAAGTGAAAGGTCAAGTGCTTAAATCTTTGTATATATCTTCATGCTTAAATGAATTGTAGTAATGATTGGTACTTAAATTTATCTCTTTTGAGTGGTGAACAATTTCATGCAATATGTCTTTACATTGCAAATAATCTCGATTACATGAAGCTATGGACATAATGATGTGAAGAAGTTAATTGTGGCTTATCATATAATGGGACATCTAAATTGATTTTACAAGTATACTTGGATAAGGATCTCAATATTACACAAAAGAAGATTGATTTAGCATTCGGTGCAAAGGATAGAAAGATACACATTAACCCCTTTCTTGATATTTTTCTCATGTATTTTCCCTATAATGATGAATTTCTCATGTCTTCTTAACACGTGTGTTGCAAGTGAAGCATCACAAAGTTATGTGGTGTAATGATCATAAATGTCACATCAAATATTTGATGATAAGTGTATTGTCTCAGTTTTGACCTTTGAATTGTAATGTAATAAATCATGTATTATTTATGATGTGGTTTATGAGACAGGAGTCAATCCATGTGGGATGAGTTGTAATGACCTCGTGTTCCATTATAAACATTATTAGTGTGGATTTCAAGTCCAGGCTCAACTAGTGAATGTATAGGCGTCCAAATGGTGGGTTGGGTTTGCAATGTGGTGGGTATATTTTTCACGATATGCTCATGTAAATGTAAAGGCATGTACAAAAAGGGAAATACATAATGAATCCATATCCACCAAAATGGTTTCTTGAGGGAGAAACAAGAGGATTATGATACTACAAGAGGAGAAGAGGAAAGGAGTTGGTTGGTTGACTGAACCTTGTCCTTATCTTTTGGAGTACTACTCTTTCTTTATTGTTATTTCTTGTAAGTTGCCTCGTCAATCTTTGACTTGTGGGTGTGTACCAAGTACAAGTGTTATTTCCTTTGGAAGAGGTAGGCCTCATGCAAGAAAAGGTCCCCCATTGTATTTTCCATGCATTATATTAGGATCATTATCATTATTCAACCATTCATGGGAAAGGAAAGGAGACAAGATCTCATGTTATAGAGATGTTTTCTCCTTGGTTTTCATGGAAGTTATGGTTGTTATCATAGTTATGAAAAGAGTTTCCCATGTGCTTTTTGTTGGTAAGAACCCATAGAAGTTAGGGAAGCTTGTTATTGAAAATGTGGAAGAAAATTGGATGGTTGAAGAGATATACCATGCCTATAATTTTCACAGTACTTGAGGCAATACCTTGAGATGTACAACCCTATTATTCTTGTTAACTAACCATATTTAGGACAAGAGTTTTTTCCCCCAATTTATTACCAAAATATTGAGAACATATTGGGCTATTTTTGCACACATTGAAGAGCATTGGAAGGGAAGAATACTCTAAGGGATTGTGTAGAGAAAGAGTAGGTATTCATTGTGTTGTGTAGGGTAGTAGGAGAGAGAACCATGGTTGGTCTAAGTGTTGGGAGATAACCTAAGGAGATCTATAGTGAGAATATGATAGGACCCCAAGGGGGGCATATATGGGTTTAAATGTATATGATATGAAACCAAAGGGGGGCATATATGGGGTTAAATGTACATGTAATGTGTAAATATATATGTAATAGGGTCGACCTAATAATAAAGGGGCCTCATGTGAAATGTGTGAATAGGTATATGTAGAGATCATGTATTCTTTATTGATAACATGTGAATTGTGATGTATGAATGTATTTGGGTATTTAGAGGAGGTTCTCCTATTATTTAAGGAGTTATTATGTAACTTATCTCTCTTATATATATTGTAGTTGTACTCCATGCTAAAATTGGTGTACATGGTGTGTACTTAAGGTTTTTTATAATATTTTAAGAATTTGGTTTCATAGCATCGATCATAGGGTTTTGTTGCTTCAAGCACGTCATCTTGGAATTTTCACTATAACTTTTTTTCTATGAAGTTTTGGACTGTCAAATTTTTACAATACTAATAATACATAGAGAAGTACGCTTGGTAAAAATTTCAGGTTTTGGGCCATTTTACTTTTGGAGATACATCCTATGGAAGTCAAAGAGTTTAATTAGACCTAAAATCAGTTTCAAACGGGTCATTTTGGGAATTTCACTAAAATTTTGTTTGGGGGCGTTTAAAACTATAACATCCCCTCTGTTTTGCCTAAGAAAGGTCGAAGAACACAACATAATTTTTATTTTTTTTTGCATTAAGAAATTAACATCAACGCATGATCATTGCAGCACCTATTCAACAACATCATAAGTAAAGCAGTACCAACTACGCATCATGGAAATCACTAATGACGCAATCCATGCGTCAACGAAGGATAGTGACACATAACATAAATAGTGTAGCAGATTAGCACATAACAATAGCTTGAAACAATTTACAACAACATTCAATCAGATAATGAATATAAAATGACTACCCGCCCAACCTACCCTGCAAGTTTAGGACCTCCAGGACACATAAGAAATGCTCAAGCCCAGGTTCAAATTGATTTTAACCATTTAAGGTCTCAGGAATGGCGAATGTTTTGAGGAACAAGGAGGTGTCTACATCCCACTAACACAATCAATCCCAAGCAACTAGCTAAATCAACAACATCTACGATCACCAAATTCAACAATCCATCAATCACAATTCACAATTAAACATGGCGCACGAGTAATCATTCGCATAACTCATCATATATCATATCAATTTTCAATTTGTGCAAGAAGAATAATGTCTACAACAATCATTCATTACATCAATTTTATTGTGCGCAAGAAGTCTATTGTCTAAAACAATCATTCCTTACGATAAATTTTCATTTGCGCAAGAATTCCAATGTCTACAACAATCATCCATCACATTAACTTCTCATTCACACCAGCAGTCTAACCACTTAACTAGTCATACATCAATGTTATTTCATGATGCAAGTAAACTAATGACTTAAATAATCCATCCATCTACATTATTCTCAAGGTGCATAGAGACAAACAGTTTACATAACCATGGTGCATAGTACATCATATAAAAATCATGGCGCATAGCACCTCTAAAGCATCCACAAAAGTTCGACTACATTAACATGATCAATTAATCGACGCAATTACTTCCTAAAAAACATTCTAACTATAATCCAACTAAAATCAGAAATGCTTATCCCTCTTCTTTAAAGAAATGTGTGGCCTACAATACCCCATAATCTAGTTGTATCAAGTTTATTACTTCATACTTTTAACCCAACTTACCCAATAAAAGACTTCCTACTTTTAGCAAAACCTACCCAATAAAAAAACCCATAAACAATTTACTTTAACACATTTTACAAATATATATTACATAACACGAATCTTTTAATAAATCCCTTGATTTCACAACCATAAAAATGTTTTTTTTAAACCTCAAATGATGATAAGGTAAGAGAATTGTTCCAAGACAATATAACTCAATTGCAAAGCTCTTCCTCTTAACATTTTACTTAATTTAAATTCATCAACAACTAATATTCACACTTTTAAAGTTTATAAATATAAACCTAACATATTTTATTTTGTCAAAACGTTTATATCTAACATCTTTTTAAAATATATTTTGCAATCCCATGGAACATATAATTATATTTTTGTTCCAAATTATTATTTGTCAACCCAATCTTGAGAATATGAAGACTATGAATTATGAGAGTCGAGACTTGATGATTCTGCAGTGACTATACTTCCTCGTGGATTTTAAATATTTTCATTTTATACAAAGTTTTGTTTAATATTTTAGATTTTTTTTTACCAAACGAAATACTTAATATTTATTTTAATTTTTATTGATTATCGAGTTTGAGGTTCTTGAGTTAGTGGTGGAGTTCTCGATAGTGAAGATAATCTAATTTTTTTTTTAAATGGTTAGGAATCTGACAAATGCAATCTCACAAATAGTGCAATACCAATCTACAACATTTATTATCTTCGTAACGCCTATTCACAGCCTTTGCTATTCATATTCTTCGGAGGTGTTTACATTCAAGTTCTCTGTCTACCTTCCTGCACGTTTACGTTCAAGTTCATTGTTTACCTTAGAGGACGTTTACATTCAAGCATATGATTACCAGCTTCGTTGAACAAATGGAAGTGTTGAATAATTGGAAGTTTCTTGCTGAGTTTGTTTTGATTCTGCTCCATGGGAAGATATAAGCATGATTTGTTGGGTTTGTTTCTGACTTGAGTGTATACAACGCGGAGCAAATTGTTTTTTATAAGAAAGATAAACCGTAGCGAACAAGGGAAAAATCGTTGGGCAAAATCGCTTGGGAGCAGAGATAAAGTTTACTTGGTGAAGGTGCCATAAAAAAATGCAGATGTAACGAATGTTTCAGAGCTTGGGCTTCGCCAGGGAGGAAATGAATTAGACAAGCAATGAACAACCCATTAAAAATTCAGCGTGAGGGTTTTTCCAGTGAGAAAAACAACATAGACAGGGATTAACTTACTTACACAAATTTGAAGGAACAACACAGACCAATAACATTTAAAATTCAGGGTTTGGGTTTCGCCAGCGAGAAAGCGAATCAATAAGCAAGGCTAGAGAATTTTCTCATAGAGAAATGCATACAAACACAGGATCACCGCAACTACATGATTAATTTAAACCTCAGTAAAAACATTAAACCTTGAATAAAATTTCCCAGCAATGCTTATGCAATAAAATTAAACGCAATTTAAATTGAAACTAATGAGCGCAATCTCAGTTTAGGATTACCGTAACCGGAGGCAAAGAATCTGAAGTTGTTATTTCGCGCTAGCACTCCCTCCTGTATCCTGCTTGCTAACCGTGAAGACCTCACCGGTACCTCCCAACCAACGCTAGGGGTACTATTCTTCCCCTTTAGCCCCTCGAACCACAAAGGGGCCACACACACAAACCAAAGAAAAATCTAGCTCCCAGCTCGCCTCGCAAGGTCGAGCTACCACTCTTTTTTTGAACTGGGTATCCCAACTCTCACAAGAAAAATCAGTCAAAGAAATTACAGCAACATAACTTTACGCATACCAGTCATGATCCATTCATCTTCTCAACCATTACTTTTATAGATTTTTTCTTAGTGACCCTTGTCATTTGCACATTTAATTTTTTTTATTAAAAATTGATTGGGAAATATTCTCCCCCGTACACTTGTCGCCCGATCCCTTAGTTGCATCATAAATTCACTTATTTAATTTAATTATATATCAATTTCCCTCACCCATCATAAAAGCGCTCCTAAAAACACTCATTGTTGTTCCTTTGTTCCCTCTATTTCCTTTTTAATAACTGACACGTTTCTAAAACTTAGTTGTGTTTCATTTAGGAAAGTCCTTTAGTTATACTAGACTAGATTCATTTATGTGTTTCCACATTCATTTCATTTCTTGTCTTAGTTCCAATTTAGCATGTCTTGCACATAATCAGTAATTAAATCTTTAGATAAAATATTTCTCTTTTAATTCTTAACTTGATTTTTCTTCATCCCCCTTTTATTAATTTTTTATTTAGTTTTTAGTCTTTTTACGCTATTTAGACCTAGGCTTAATTTTTAACTAGGCTTAGAATTTTTAAGGGGATTTTATAATTAATAAAAATTACTCATTTAATATTTATTTTAAGGCCGACCATGTCAAAACAATTATTGTTTTCTAGGCACCTAGGTTAATTGACTCACCTTTATTAAAATCGTGGCATGCCCGTCAAGACGCACTATGTGCTTCAAGGGTTCCACTTGCCTTTATTCATGTTCAATTTATGTGACGTATCCTTCAAGACACACTACGTGCTCCAAGGGTGCCACTCGCCTTTGAATGATTTTGTTAGTTGTCCAACCCTTGGAGTAAATACTCCATCATGCGACCTTGTGAGAGACTAAGGGTCTCTAAGGAATAAGGACCTTGCCTTATTGCGTGTCCCTTAGAATATTCGTGAGTGATTGTCTCAATTTGCCCTCACGGCATCGTGGATCTATAGAACTAGGTAATCGTTAACCTACAATTCAAGCCACAACGGGAGTGCTAGTTGGTTGTGACAGGGTTGTTGCCACACCTCTCCCTCAATATTTGGTTGTTGTGCATGGCCCATTTACTTCTTATGTGAGTCTGATTAGCAAGAAATCGCCAAATTGCATCCATTAATGAAACATTGTCAATGATCCATAACAACATCATAATATACATGATCATATGTCACATATGCAAAAATAGAAATACCAAAACCATATATAGTCCACTCCATGACCCGATCCAGAGTCTAAGGAGGTCCATTGATGCCATCAGCATCCTCAATCTGTCAAGTGCCTTGCACATTCAGGAGAAACTCGTTAATAGCACATGTCTATACATAGTTATTAAATACATAACATCATATTCCAACCACATCATCATCATAATCCATAAGCGAAATAGACAACCATATACTAACTGGATCACTTGCACGCAAGTGTCCTCAAAGAATAAGTCAAATCATGTGCGCGCAAGAGCGGGATGTTACAAAAACTTTAAAAAAAATAGTGGTTTGAGAAAACATATCTAGGTACCATGGGTAGAAATTTTGGATTCTGACACACTATATTTGTGGAAATATGAGTGGTGTAACTTAGGGGTTTTTTACTAACCCTAAACTAGTCTCAAATAGGTGTTCTAGGTAAAATGGTCATATCTGCTTCATTAAATATCCAAATTCAGTGCCGCCAGTTGAATTGGAAATATAAAAATTCATATTATTGTAGGTCAAAATTTCAAAATAATATCATAGAAATTGGTTGTGTGGAATTATGTACAAGTTTGTTCTCTCAAAAAGGTCAAAAATCAGCAAGTTTTGGGAAATTTACTATAACTTTCAATTGGCACATAAAGTTTGGTTAGAGTTGTGCATTGCAGAGAAGACATATCCGAGTACTACAAACCAAAATTTTAGACTTAGAAGGTATGAAATTTCAAAGATACATCGTAAAGAAGGTCGTTTATAAGGACAAACTCCAAATCAACGTTTTAAAATGTATGTTGACTTAAAACTATCATAACTTTTGATTGGGATGTTTGATTGAGATGATTCAAAATCCATTGGAAAGAGAAAACACAAGAGAATATATTTTACAAATGATAATAACTATATTGGATCATTACTACTAATATATTGAGGTTTGGAGTTGAAAGTTTGGGTTAGATCTCAATTAAGAATTGATGGCAAGTCGTATGTTTTATGGAGATGAACATAAAGATGAAATCAATCCCATGGAACGATTGAGGATGATAATAAAAAAAACTGATATGTCTCCTCTTTTGGAAAGTAATTATTTTTATGGTGAAGCTTGGGAGTGGTGGATGAGTATTGATAAAGATACTAGACAAAAAATTACATGGAAAGAATTTGAAGAACTCTTTTCAAATAAATGGATTAGGGATACAAAAATTGAGGAAATGTATAAAATTCAAGATGAGTTAAAATAAGCAAAAGAAGAGATTAAGAAGAAGGGTGATGAGCTATCTAAGATGCATTCTATTAATGAATCATTCAATAAGGAGGTTAATAACTTAAAGCAAGAAAATGGTATCAAAGGTAATTTGAAAAAGAATGAGTGAAAGGAAGAATTGGAAAAGAAAGATGAAAAAATCAAAAGGTTACGTAAGCATATCAAGAAGTTATTAATGATGTTAAGAAGGTGAAAAGGAAATTACAGGAGTCTGAATCAAAGAATATGGATGAAGATATTACCACAAAAATTGAAGAGGACACTATCAAAATATTGAAGATGAAATTTGCAAGAAGATTGAGGAATCCCTAAATACTAATGAGGTAAAATCAGAAATGCAATCTAGAATTGAATAAGGATGTAAGAATTTGATAAATCGGTCCACATTGCAACTTCAAAAGGATAAAGAAGATAAAATTCAATAAGGTCGGCAGAAGATACTTGAAGAAGATGAAGTCCATCTAGAGGATGTACATGCCAAATATGATATTATTATCTCCAAGGCTAGAGTAATCAAAGACCAAGCAAAGAGGATAGAGGATTAATTTGTCTATGAAAAGAAGATAGATATATTGGGTGTGCAGAGTGAAGGAAAACCATCAAATGTGAGACCATATTGACATCCTCATTACCAAGAATGATTTCAAGGAAGACAAGAAGATCAATATTAACATTATCAAGGAAGAAGATGGAACACTCATCAATATTCATGGAACATGGAATCACAAAACCATTCTTAATAAAGTTATTATCGGAGACCAACAACTACTACAAATTGGAGAAGTTACAACAACAATACATTGAATCAAAGGAAAGAAAATTATGCAACAACTAGCCATCAAGGATTAAACCAAAAAGAATTGATTTTGGATGAATGGATCATCATTAATGGAAAGAAGAAAGCAACAACATAAGAAAATCATATTACTTGGTTTCATCACTTGTAAAGCCTTTAACTGCAAAGCTTTAAGGACAAAGATTTTTGAAGGAGGGTACTACAATATGGCCCCAAGGGGGGCATATATGGGGTTAAATGTACATGTAATATGTAAATGTATATGCAATAGGCTCGGCCTAATAATAAAGGGGCCTCGTGTGAAATGTGTGAATAGGTATATATAGATATCATGTATTCATTATTGAAAGCATGTGAATTGTGATGTATGAATATATTTGGTTATTTGGAGAAGGTTCTCCTATTATTTAAGGAGTTTTTGTGTAACTTATCTCTTTTATCTATCTTGGAGTTGTGATCCACACTCACATTGGTGTACATGGTGTGTACTTCTAGCTTTTTATGGTATTTTAAGCATTTGGTTCATAATAGAAGATGGTTTGTCATGAGAGTAATGGGTTGGGCTAAGTGAGTTTAGAGCCTTATAGGAGATCCCTTCACTCTAGTTGTTTTATGGTTTGACATGGGGATTGAACCCTTAGTTGATTCCTACAACTAGGTGGAAAAACACCCCTTAAAAACTAGTTTGGTGGACATGGATTTAATTGCATATAAGTATTCATAGTTGTCTTCTTGTGGAATGCTTTTATGTTTTGCTAATGCATCGAATTAAATAGAAATTAATGAATACAATATTCTCTTTCCACTGTTGTTTTATATTTTCATACAAATTTTGTAATATATTGTTGTAGAGGCTAAATTATGCATCATAGACGCTTAATGAGGCTAAGAAATCTTGTGGGTAGTGTTGGATGTCCAAGGAAGGCATCTGGGGATGCTAAAATAAGAAAAAAAACATTTAATTGTGGAATAATTACAACATTCCAAGTGACTAATATATCCCACAAGGGTGACAAACATCCAATCACATCTGATCTTAGATATTATGGCTATTTGGAAGATATACTAGAGTTAGAGTTCAAGTCCTTCCAATTTGTTATCTTTAAGGTTACAAGTTATTGCTACAAGATGTTGGAAGAACTATTACTGATCATGATAATCGATTTATTATGACTAATACAACAAGGCACAAGTTGAGTACAAAGACATATGTCCTTCCAAGTCAATATGAGTAAGCATTTTATTTGTAGGTTCTAGGTGGACCAGGTTGGTCATTTGTTGTTAGATACTATCTAATAGGAATGCCTATAAAATGTGTGCTTGAAGATGGGCCAAAGAAGGAGAATATGAGGAACATGAAGAAGATGTGGTGGAAGAAATGCAGTGGATTGGGAAGAATATGGGGAGCGTGATGAAGATATTGTATAGGAAGATTGGGAGCAAGAAGAGACATGAAACAAGGGAGTCTAAGAAATAGACTATCGAGACAAATAATCACCATGTTGATGATGATAAGTTTCATCATAATGTTGATGATGATGATAAGTTTCAACATTATGAGGATGTGATAAACATCCCAAATCTAGCTATATTTAATCATTTTAATGATTTGGGTGAATTGGATATGGATTATGATCTTGATGAAGTAAATTATATTAGGGATGATGTTCAAAATTACTCTTATTAAGATATGTAATACAAGTTTATTAAATTTGAGATCAATTTTAATCATTTTTTATTAAATTATATTAGGGATGTTGTTCAAAATTACTTCNATGATCTTGATGAAGTAAATTATATTAGGGATGATGTTCAAAATTACTCTTATTAAGATATGTAATACAAGTTTATTAAATTTGAGATCAATTTTAATCATTTTTTATTAAATTATATTAGGGATGTTGTTCAAAATTACTTCGTTAAGATATGTAATACAAGTTTATTAAATTGGAGATCAAATTTAATCATTTTTTTATTTACATCTAACGAAAAAATTGTTTCAATCCTTTATTGTAATTTTGATATAATAAACATGATTGTGTTAAATAATACTATAACATAAGCTTACCTTGGGAAAGCATTAAATATGGGAAATGGATATTTAATATTAAATGGGACTCTGGTTAAAATGATGTCTAATCTGGGAAATGGATATTTAATATTAAATGGAACTCTAGTCAAAATGATGTCTAATCTGAGAAATGGATATTTAATATTAAATGGGACTTTAGTCAAAATGATGTCTAATCTTGTATTATGTGAAAGATAGGAAAATAGGTTTGAATAGTTATAAGAATATGATTTGGAAATCAAACCTCTTCGGGGTGTAAAGGGAAAAGGAATTTTACAAACCAGTAATGTAATATGTTATTAGTTCAAATATATCCCAAAAATATGTTATTAGATGGTGCAAGTATCTCACGAAATCCTTAGTATAAAGACTTGGTCTTTATAAATTAAGCTAGCGCAATTTCTAAAGGAAATGCCTCCTAAATAAAGAAGAGCATCAAAGATTAAAGTGGCAAGGTATCTTACCCGAAATTTCATGATGGCATGTTGCTTTGTTTTTCGCTCAATGGAGATTGAATATTATAGGACGAATTACACCAAAGTCGAACAAGGAAATTCTTTCATATTTAATGTAATATATTATTTTACTAAATGGTCAAAGCTTAAATCTTGTAACTTTTTTTTCTTGCAAAAAATTCACACTAATTATATTAAGAATATATTTTTTCATACATTCTCGACAATTTAATCTCAGTTACCAATGATCATCATTTTTCCTATATCTTTGAAAAGAGATGAACTAGATCTTCCATACAATAAACAACAAAGAGCAAAAAAACAAGAAAGCTCCTCAAAAGCATTAAACATCCCAAAAACTGTGAAAACCAATACAAAGAACCCATGATGAGGATGTATGAGACAATTAACAAGAGTGGAAGAATTTAAATACTTATCCACAACGACCTGGTGCCAGATGCTCTGATGCGTTAGAAGCCTCCATAAAGTTGTTACTCCAAACCTACTTACTCTCGATATAATAGGGAACTTGTTCTGGATGGATTTGAGGCTTAGGTAATAGATTATTTTACTAAATGGCCAAAGCCTAAACCTCGTAACTTACTCCAAACCTACTTACTCCAGATATAATAGGGAACTTGTTCTGGATGGATTTGAGGCTTAGGTAATAGATTATTTTACTAAATGGCCAAAGCCTAAACCTCGTAACTTACTCCAAACCTACTTACTCCAGATATAATAGGGAACTTGTTCTGGATGGATTTGAAGCTTAGGTAAAATATTTGTAATTTCTTTGAGCATCAGTTGTCCGTACATACAAATAGTAGGATTACAAAAATTCTCAAATTTATTCTTGACTCATTGGTTTGACTTTTTCAGTGGGTAATGTTCAAAATGATTAGAAAATAAAAATAATAGTTTTTTTTTTTTATAAAGATGATGAAAACTTCTTTGTTTTTAACACTTTTATGATGAAGACTTGAGGAGAAAAAAATGGAGGATGAAGAGACAAAGGTTCAATGGAGGAGGTCGAGTTTATGCACAATTAGGGTTTAGCCTAGACGTTGCCATGCCCACGTGAACCAATAAAGCTAGAAGAGGTGAGAAGGGAAGGCCCTACCCAAAGATCATGCACCTTGTGGTTTGCATGCAGGGTTTCTTAAGTGTTAAGGGTTTACTATAGAATAATTGTTGAAAGGGGAAACACTTTGAAGATTCTTATCCTCATAGAAAGCTTCCATGGCCCCTCTAACATCATTGAATGATGGCGAATGTTTCCAACAAGTAGAGTGATGAAGATGCCTTCCACAAAGTGGTGGCTCTCTATAAAACAACCCAAAGTTGCAACCAACGGATCTAAATTTGTAATGAAAGTGGAGAGTATCCCTAAGATAACCATCAAATCTGCAACCCCGAAGCAAAAACCCCTTTGAATATGCATATCAACACTTGATGGGCACTTGGATGCTTGAAAAATAATTGGAATCATGGATCCAAAGCTAGTGGGTAGACGGAATGAAGGGTGGCATCCAACGATATTATTGTGGTAAGAATTTTTTTGGTTTTTATTTCTAGTTCAAAGAAGACCGAGATTCAACTTTTCATAGTGGTCGATC
>ML776776.1:0-60704 GCA_009831015.1 Picea engelmannii
TTTTACAATCTATAACGATACTGCACTTTTCAGGGATGGATCAGATCCAAGAACACAAAATTGTTACAATAACGTTGTTCTCTCCCGGAAAAAATCCCTCTATAGGATTTAACTTGCACGGTTTTCATAGCTTGATGATGCCTTTCTCGTAATCTTCTGAAAACACACAATGAAAACCCTACAGCTTAATTTTCAAAGATATTAAGATGGGTTTTGTTGCTTTTTTGCCCGTTTTCCCAATGATAAACCGTCCGTCTTCCTTTGGACTCTTTCAATACCCTTTTTTTACAGTTGATCTGCCTCTTTATTGTGCTCCCTGAAAATGTGTTGGAAACTAATTTCTTCAAAATTTCTTACCAGATTCTTTGTTTTTAATTTCCAGCCTTCGATATTCACCATTTGGAGACTACCCTTTTGGTTTATCCAGTCTATAATTACTTTTGAATCTCCCAAAATTTGTAATTTTTTGATAGCCCATTGAAATGCCAAGGAAAGTGATGCCCACAAACCCATGAGTTGTGCCTTAGTGTTGGTACTTGCTCCGCAATTCATGTACCATTTTGTAACCCTCGATGCATTAGTCTTTAAAATGCCACCTGTTGTACAACACTCCTCGGAAGAGATAGCCACTCCATCGAAACATGCCATAGTTACGCACTCCATATGAATAAAATCACAAATTATTTTCGAGATATTTTTAAAGACTGCAGGCTGCCAGGTAAAGGAGGCTGAAATTATTTTCACCACTGAGAGTTGAGAAGGAGTGCTACCCTCAAAAATTGCCTTATTCCTCTCCAGCCATATGTTCCAACATGCTATGGCTGCCAGGCTTACTGGAGCCACTTTGTTTAGTGTCCACTCACTACAACATTCAGAAACCGAATTGCCCACCCAGCCATATGTTCCAACATGCTATGGCTGCCAGGCTTACTGGAGCCACTTTGTTTAGTGTCCACTCACTAAAACATTCAGAAACCGAATTGCCCACCCACAGACCATTTAGATTATAGAAGGAATACAATTGATTCCAAACGACCAATGTGAAGGGGCAGTTTATTAATAGGTGGCTCCCCCGATCTAAATTACATTTGCATAACTGACATATGCCTAGGCCTTCCCATCCATTCCTTTGCAGTGCCTCCCACGTTAAGATCTTGTCAGAGATTGTCAGCGATACGAATATTTTTATTTTAAGCTACATAGGCCATTTCCACAGTTTTGGTAGCCAGGAGTGATCACAATGGAAATTCAAAGGGCTGATAAGAGTTTGTTAAAGTTTTTGTGTAGAGAGAATGCTCGATCCATCCCCCACGGTCCAGACCAAGGAGTCCAACCCTGGCCTGAGCGTAACTCCTGCACTTCAAAGTGCATTTAAAAAGCGATTCCATTCGGTTGCCTTTTGACTGGTTAAACCCAAAGAATCGCTCGTACGCCACTGTTCAAGAATTGGAGAGTCGGAAACGGGTTCTCTGGCTCGGGACTGTAATTCTCTTTTCTAACAGGTGTGATCGTAACTCGTATGAGAGAATAGAGTTTTTCTCTAATCCAGCTATTAGATCCCTGCCCAACAACACCGAGGTTCTCAAGACTGGGCTCCACCTTAGCCAATGAAGAATAACAAAAATTCTCTTTGTCAATCCGTTCCAGAAGCTGGAAACATTCTATTGTTTGTGGGATGTTTTACGAAGCTAATCTACCACTGATAATTCCCCCAAGTATTTGTCAACTAGTATTTTGTGTCATATGCTTTCCACCATGAGCGCCCTCCATAAAGAATTTTCCAATAGAGTCGTGTTGAAAGTTGAGAGGTTCCTAAGCCCCCATCCCCCACAGTGCTTTGGACGAGCCAGGAGATCCCATCTACAGAGATGGATGCGGTGCGTTGCCCTCTGACCACTCCACAGGAATTCGAACATGGATTGCCTGATCCGATTTAAAACAGATTTCGGAATCAATTCCATCGACATCCAGAAAACGAACTGGTTCTCCAATATTGATTTTACCAAGATTAATCTGCCTCCAATTGATAGCCATTGGTTGCACCAGAGACCTATTTTCTTTTCAATCTTGGCCTCCAGCCATCCCCAGTGTTCCGCTTTTGATGCTTCAGGCTTTAGATAGTAGCCTAAATACTTGAATCCAAAGATTAAATTTGAAAAAGTATAAGGTAATATTGCTTTCAGATGATTTAACTCCTGCTCTTCAAGTCCCTAGAACTGGACCGTTGTTTTGGAAGAATTAATGCAAATTCCCGAAACTCCACAGAAGGTTTGGAGAATGTCAGAAATCCTTCGCCACTCTAACGGGTCTGCCTTAGACATAACCAGCACATCATCTACAAACATTAGATGAATGATTTTTAATTGATTTGTTACCTTAATCCCAGAAATGATATGATTGATGCTGCCTCTAGAGAACATCAGGCTAAGCCCTTCCATAATCAATAAGAACAGATACGGGAACAGAGGGAAACCTTGACGAAGTCCTCTCCAACTTTTAAAGAAGTCAGTCGCCTCTCCGTTGATTAAAACAACAAAACTAGCACTAGAAACGCAACTCATAATCCAGTCTGTAATATTTACCCCGAAGCCTACCATGAGTAAAATCACCCTTAAAAACTCCCAATCTACGCTGTCGTATGCTTTTTTCAGATCTAATTTCAGGACCAGGGACTTAATATTCTTTTTTTTAATGCTGTGAAGAGTTTCGTGGGCCGAGCCGATGGCACCTTGAATCCTTCTCCTCTTTAGAAACCCTAGTTGTTCAGATGAAAGACACTTTGATAGAATCGGCTTTATCCGATTAGCAAGGATTTTTGAGATTAACTTATAAATGAGATTGCATAATGATATTGGTCTAAAGTTGTCGAAAGATCCCGACTTACTAACCTTCGGAATAAGGGCTAGAAAGGTCGAGTTAAGCGCTTCGAAAAGATGTCCTTTTTTCCTCAAGTCTTCCACCATCTCGAGAAGATCCTCGCCCATAAGATCAAAGAAAAAGATGAAGAACTATGATGTCCAAGCATCAGGCCCAGGGCTTATTTCTTTTTGAAATTTTTCTAGAGTAGATTTAATTTTCTCCAGTGTAACTGGTTTAAAGAGTAGGTCTACTTCATCCTCAATCACCATCTTGGGGTACATGCTGGAAAGCCTAACTAGATCCGATACATTGGGAATTGGTTTTACTTTGAAAAAAAATTTAAATAACAAACTGCCTCCTCTTCAATCTCTTGCTACCCTCTTATAATTTCTCCAATTCTTGAGTCTAGATCCCAGACATGCTTTCGGTTCCTGTTATAGCTAGCCAAGTTGTGAAAAAAATTTGTGTTTGCGTCACCACTCTTTATCCATGTTATCCTGCTTCGAATTCTCCAGACCTACTCTTCTCCCCTAAGGAATTTGTTTATGTTTGTTTCCATCTCTTGGAGAGACCTTTCTTCGTCCCACAATAATGGACCATTTGCCGATTTTAACAACAACTGCTCGATATTCAGTTCCCAGTTTTTAAACTGGAATTTTTCGCGTATCTTAACCTCTTTGATCCATCCTTTTGTTTGTTTCTTTATTTCTTTTAGCTTCCACACAATTTGGTTCTGCTCGTTACCTTCCACCAAAAATCGGGGATCTTTCCATAAGGTGTGAACCAGATTAATGAATTCTTCATTCTGTAGCCATTGTGAATTGAACTTAAAAGGGAAAGCATTGTAAATGGGAGGATCCTCCGTTTGGATGAGAATAGGAGCATGGTCTGAAATAAAAGGGTATTCCACCCACGTTCTTGACTGGCCCAAAGAGTTTAAGAAATCTTCGGTAACCAAGCACCTATCTAGCCTTCTAGCAATGACAGATAGACCTGCATGGTCATTACGCCAGGTAGAGACCAACTTGGTTGGCTTGAGATCAACTATCTTCATGGAAGATAAGAAATTTCTGAAAAAATACTCATTTGCACCTGGTACAAAGGACCCACCCCAGTTTTCCTCCGAGGACAAGATGAAGTTCAAGTCATCTTCCACAAGTAATTTTTGGGTAGCTAGAATGTTGCTACTGGCTAACGAATTCCAGAAACATTTCCGATCTTTGCAAGGCCCATAGATATTAAGGAGTGCCAACTTCTTCTTTGACTGAATACAGCTACCCTTTAGCAATATACCGCCAACAGTAAAAAAATGGAATCATATCAAAGGCACAGGGATCCCAGGCTACCAGTAACCCACCCAAAGTGCCTAATGAGTTGACTGCGGTAGCAGCCCAAGTAGGACGAAGTTGCAACACAAAATCTCTCGCTTTCTTTTCATCCGTAAGAGTCTCTTGTAAGAATATGATATTCGGTCTAGTCCGATCCAGTAATCTACGAAACGAGGCAACTTTGAGGGAGCCTCCAATCCCTCTTATATGTAGCCACTATGTTTATTCCTTCCATGTGAATGTGTAATACTAAAATATGATAATGAAATAACAATGGTGCTAAGAAAAAATTATACTAGTGTCATTAAATTTAATTCAAGCCTTCTGGTTTTGTTTCATTAAAAATAATTTAAATTTGTTTGTTTGTTCATATATATAATAAAATAAATAAGTATTTAGAATGTTGATTAAATAGGAGGATACATGGTATTTTCTCTTTTATGACAATGTTTACTTCTTTATTAATATATTATGAAAACTAACCAAAGATCCCAAGGTTTACTATTCACTTTTCAAACTATAAATAAAGTCGTTTTCATTCAATGGTCAAATAACCATATAAAAATTAAGGGGGGTTGAACAATGCCAAGTTAAGTAGTGCCCCAGATTTATAGTGTAGTCACCCACCAAGTAGATGAAGGGTTGACTAAATTATTCATAGAGATAAAACATGTGATCTAAAATGAATCATTATATAAGTTTTCATCTATCTTGGTACTTTTTGGGTGAAAAAATTGGAAGAATTGACTTGCATGGCCCATTTTAGTAGCAAGTCCTAGTTTGGATATTCGGGTTTCAAAACCTTCTAAAGTCATTTTGAGGTATCAAAAATCACTTTTTGGGGTAAAAATTTTGCAAGCATATATCCTAACCCAACGATGTTATTCTACACACCAAGAGATTTCCATTGATTTGAAAATCACCTCAATTAGAGTTTGTATGTGGAAGTTATCTCTTCTGCAAGTTGACCTACCATGTTGACCACCATGGTACCAAGTGTATGTCACATCATACCCCATTACTCACACATGTGGGGCTAGTCACATGTGGAATTTCAAGAAGATTCTATAAGGTCCAAAACCTTAACACTAATTGAGGGTTGACGATGCAAAAACCCTCACCCTAGATGACTATTAGGCTATGTTAAATATTGGGCTACTAGGAAGAAAGGGGCTTCCATTATTTTATCATTATACCTGTTCCATAGTTGAGTAGAGAATTTAGGAGTGGGATTTGAGAGCATAACAAAGGAGAAATAATTTTTGTAGTATCCATTCATGTCACAATGTCAAAGGAAACTCCATAGTGAGTGTCCCTTTCTTTGTATTTGCATTTTCATAATTGAAGAAAAGATAGCAAAGTATAGGCCTCGCCTTCTAATTGGGTTTTCTCCCGTATCGAATTTTCAATGATACATCTTTTGTTCATTTGTGTGGATGGTGTGCTCTTTTTCTTTCATTTTCATATTTCAAAATTATTTTCATAAATTTGAGCATTAAGCTAGTAATAATAAATCTAGGATCTAAAGAAATAAATTGAATAATACAATATTTCAAAATCTTGAAAGATCCTTTGTGATGAACCATTTTAGTAGAATATCCATGACAATTTATAGATCAATATGATGTACATGTATTGAAAAATATGAAGTATTTGATTTCCTATAAGGAAAATACAAAAATATCTTCCCATATATATATATATATATATATATATATATATATATATATATATATATTAAAAAGACTCGAAGCATCATCAAATTAATGATGATAAAAAATTAACATGAACTTTGAAAATTTTAAGTTCAAGGTGGGGTTGTCATCCGTCAAGGGCCTTATATGTGTGTGTGTTCCAGACATGATATAAAAGAAATAGAAAGAAAGTTTATCTAGGTTTACACAATCATTGTTGTTGTATCTAAAATATATTCACCATCGGAACGAAAATGTTGATCTTAGAAAAAATGTGAAAAAGCAATGCATTTGCCTCTAGAGGGTGGGATGGGGCTCTCATAGATTAGAACAAAAAATTTAGTTATCGATTGGTATTTATTAATGTACACATGAGTTGAACACTAATCAATCCACATTTTTTAGTAAATTCCTTTTGTAGGCCCATACTAGTTTCCTCTTTAACACTAATCTAATTCACCCCATGTTCCATACCATATAGTGTGATGGAATGATATCCAATAATGTCATTATGCCAAATTAATCTATGAAAAAATCGATGAGCCATATCCTAATCTCTTTTGATGAAAATTTCTTTAGACTTTCAAAATCAACACAAAGGTCTTCTTAATTCATGCTACCTTAATATTAAAGGCCTACTTAGTTATCATGCTACCTTAATGTTAAAGGCCTACTCAGTTATCAACTAAGAATCAAGAATTTCAATGAAGAACCTTCCAAATGTGTTGTCATATTTTTTGTGTTGAAGAACATGTTACATCTTTGTTTCTCGATGCTATAGAAGTATTTAATCAATCCTTTGAGTATTCTCTTCCTGTAATTCTTACATTTTTTTTATTCCAAGAAATCTTTGATATGATGAAAGATTATATTTTCATATTTCAATAGGGGTCACAATATTGACTTTGTCCATGAATAAATCGAAATAATTAGCATTGAAGTAGATATCTTTCTCTATTTTAGAATGTAGTGTTTTCTTTAATGCAATAGCCGTATGCCCTAGTGTAAGAGTCCTATCAACAACAATGAAATGTCAAAAATAAATTTTGATATGTCTTCCAAACTAGAAGCCATAGTTTTCTTTACTACCAATATCAACAACTTGGACATTGGTTATTCTCTTTTGAATATCTCCTTCGTCAATTAGAGCTTGTATATCTAATGGTTCAACCAACAAGGGTTGAGGATTAAAGATGTTCTCAAATCCAATCCACTTTTATTGCATGTATTATATTTTCCTTTCCTTCTCATCCAAATAATGTTTAAGTATATCTCTGGTAGCTTCATGCAATCAAATATCTTTTGTTTAAGTATATCTCCAGTAGCTTCATGCAATCAAATATCTTTTGATGCGTTCAAGTTTCTGAGATCAAGTTCAGTGTTTACTTTTTATATCATGCTCTTTCCTTTTAATTTTATTCTAGAAACCATCATCTCCTTTTTCTTCCTATCTTAATTGGCATTATGTAGGGTAACTAATTCATATTGAAATGTTATAGATCTAGTTCCCTGGCACTATTCTCCTAAATATATTCTTTACTTCTCATAATAGCTTCAAGCCATGGATGCATCTTAGTCAAATCCAAGTTTTTTTTGGCTTTCTATGAATGTGTCCACTACCTTACTTTTGTCTATAAAACTAGTGGGATGTTTATTAGTTTTGTGAGAATTAGGTCTCTTCTTATTGGAATAATTTATTATGGTCATTGCCTCCTGTTGGCACTAGGCTGGAGTGGAAAGAAGGATGATCGTGGGAAAGAAAGCGTGCAGAAACGGAAGTAACAACTGGAGAAAGAACAACACGCGCGCATGCAAGAAAGCGTGCACAAGGAAAGCGACAGCTGGAGGAAGAACAACACGCATGCATAGGAGGAAGACCTAACGTCGGTAGGGTTAGGGTTTTTGTAATTCTTTGTAAATGACTAAAGAGCCCAAAATGTATAAATATATATACGTAGGTATCATGTAGAGGTTCGACTATTTTGTGTTGAAAAGTTGTGTATTAGCTCAAGGTGTTAGTATTGTTATCCCATCTTTTACTGTAGTTACACATGAGCGGATGCGGTATGCAATGTTGACTGTATGTACCATATTTGTAAGTTGTTGAGCTAGAACAGAGAAGAAAAGGTAGATCTGAGGATTAGTTCGCAGGTTGTAGAGCCTGGTGCGATCTAGTTCGCCTCATATAGATCTTACCCATAAGAGGGGAATTGTAAGCGCGTGGCGTCGAAAATGCAGAACTACCATAATAAAAGAGCCAAGAGCCAAATCTTTGTGGATGTAGCCCAGGAGGGGGTGAACCACAGTAATAACTGTATAATGTGATGAATGTATGCATCTCTTTACTTTCTTTCATCAATTTATTGTTATGCTTAATAAATGAGTTAATATATTGTTATGGAACATGAATATGCTACTTGGGAAGTAAACTGTGTAATGGAAATGTGTACCCGTGAGGAATAGGTAGATTACACTCATAGCTTGTAGTGCATGGCTCTGGTTAATAAACCCCTATCTCATACTCAATCCTAGGTTGTAAACACCTGAGTCTTACAACCACCCATTTAAAGCTATCTCGGGTGAGACTGTGCAGTACATTCCGTGTACTGTGTTGCCTTTTGGTTTACCAGGAGGGACGATAGTTTTAGAGGCTTTGTTGGAAACCCGAATGACATGAAACCTGGGTCAATAACTCAGATAGATAGGTTGAGAAGACCGACTAGAGAATGAAGGATAACCAACAAATGGTTCTGTTGCGGTGTTAAGAGGAACGAGAGAGGACTGAGTAGGCGAGATAGAGTGAACGAGAAATGAATGAGCGAAACAAAAGAACAATGAGCCATTAGACGGGAATATTGAGACCTTGGAACCCCACAAAAGTAGAAATCGAAGGATGGTTGTGAACCAAAGAGCTAGAGTTTTCCTAGAAAGACAATAGAAACTCTAGCATCACACCTCGCAAATATTTGGATAAATACATTTTTACGAATTTACACGAAGTCTTTTTCTGTTATTTTCCCCACCTACTGCAGGAGTGGATACTAAGGTTGAAAGATAACCATGCGACGAACCGAATCCAACAGCTAGATTGGACCCCAGTACAGGTTGAGCAGTTACAACATGGGAACAACAAATTCACCCGCGCAACTGACTTTTGGCTTGACAGTATTGTGGCAAGCTTCATCATAGAGTTTTTCGTTGACACAACGAAGTCATACAGTGCAACAGAGCAAGAATTTCTATGCAGACATCAAGGAAGGTACATTCAATCACTATATACTTCTATTAAAATATTTCTATATAACAAAAGTGTAATGACAATGGCATCAGACAACTAGACTTCCCTGCGTGCATGGGGGAAGGGGGGAAGCACTGACAAAGAGAGGATAAATGGAAGAAGGCCAGGATAAAGGAAAGAAGAAGGAGGAATTCTTGGACCCGATCTTAATGGATGACGGCCAACATCAGTGGATCTTGGCATCATGAGGAATGACACGTAGAAAAGTACCCTGTCAATATAAGGTGAATACCAAGAAGAGAGCCATAACCGCGAGGGAGAGCTTGGCAAGCGATGAGGAAGAGGTAGAGGATCTTCGGGCTGTGGAGGAAATTGGGGAAATCCCGCGCGCAACTTATGAGAGGAAACAAGAGGCCTAAGAATGGGAGGATAAGGGGGCCATCCTATCCATATTAATGTCAGTGTGGAACCCACAAATCCATGTGTGACCAATACACCAAAGAGAACACCATTGTTTATACAACTGAAGTTCAGAGGAAGTCCAACAAAAAGAAGTACATATATTGTAGGAGAAACAACTGGAGGAGCGAGTTCAGGCAGTATTAGTCAAGTATCTACACCGCACAGTGAAGGTAACAATTCAATATTTAGAATGGCAGGACACGATCCCACTATTAGATTACCAGAATTTCGAGGAGAAGCAGCAGAAGATCATGAGAAGCACTTGTTCATTTGTGCAAATATCTGGGAGGAAAAACAGATCACTGATGAAGACACCAAACTCACGCAGTTAGCGATCACGACGATGATGCAGAAATACCAGATAGTTCCAAAGAATTCATATTGCACCTTTTGTAAGTCAGTGGGCCACGACGAAAAATATTGCAGAACTATGGATCGGATGCGGAAAAGAGCATCAGATGCATATAGAGTACAGGCCAAAATGATGACTAGGCAAGCAGTGCCCTAGTTCAACCAATCCCCAACCCCATACAACGTTGCACAATAGTAGTATAATACCAACTCTACAATAATGTGTATCCGTAGTACAACCCGGTACAGCCCTAGTACAATACCACACAGTATAATCAGACACCACAGTATAACGCGTCGAGAGGTGACCGAGGAGGAGGATGAGCCAGAGGAGGTTTTGGACGTGGCAGAGGACCAGTCACATGTCACAATTTTTGGCAACTAGAACATTATTCACGAGAATGTCCACTACCACCAGTGACTTGTATGTATTGTCTCACATCGGATCATGAGACAGAGGAATGTTGATCCAAGTGGATATCGGTGGCCACCCACCTTGTCCGACTGGCTCAAAATAGTTTTCTGGCAATTTTGACAATTTACTATTTTTAGCAGGTTTTAACTTCCGGGGCCATTTTGAGGCCCTAAATGATGTTTTTTGGGAAACAAAGGTTTCAATATGGAAGTTTTTTCAATATTATGGCTAAAATGAATCTCCTCGACGATACCTTTCCAATGGACTATCATACGCCTAAAACGGAGATCGTATGCAAAAGTTACGACCCCGAGAAGTTGATGTACTAACTTACCCAAACGGGGGCCCACATGACTTTTGGCGTTTCATCTCCTAGGGTTAGGTTTTTGGATGTCTATGGTTTTTGACATTCCTGCTTATTGTAAAAAGGCCTTCAGAGCCTCATTGTAACCATCTTCTTGTGAATGTGAGTAGCCGTCACATCTCTTCTCAGAGATAAGCTGCCATCATTCTAGCGAGTCTTTCACTCTATATTTTTACAGTCTCTGTACATTTCTTTCATTAATAGAAATCGTGTATTACAGTATCTCTGTGTTTATGTTTGCATCTCTGATATATTTCTCTTATATTATTGGATATACACGATATCTCTGTGCATTTCTTTATTATATCTCTGATCTCATTTCGTGCCGAAAATGATCTGGATCAGTGGTATCAGAGCAGGCTTCTCTTGATCGTTTTTTTCAGTGCATGTCCCCAACGAGGTCCGAGTATAGCAAGTTGGGTCTCGAGATTGTCTCTCTTGAAGACAATCGCTCTTGCACACCCAAGAAACCCTCAATGGCAGAAGAAAAGAAAAACGACGGAGTAGACGATCCTATCAATCTATCGCTTGAACAAGCTCTCACGCGACAGAGGGATGAAATGATGGAGATTTTTTCCCACATCCTTAAACGATTGTCGATAGCATCAGACACATCTTCATCAAGCGTCCACTTTGGAGGCACCTCGCCTTTCAATGTAAAAGTTAATTTTGATATTCCTGTATTTGAGGGACAGATAGATGCAGAAGCTCTAGAAAAAACGGTTAACTCTACTAGAAGGTTATTTCTTTGTTCACAATTTTTCCGAAAAAGAAAAGATCACCTTCACACTCCTTAAAGCTCTCCCTCATGTCAAACATTGGTGGGAAACTTACTGGGAGCAAAGTTCCATAGAGGAGTCTGGAATATTTGGGGTCGATCCCACTTGGGATTTTTTTGTGGATGCGGTAAAGGAATAGTATTACCCTCTTAGCAACTATGAGGACCAGTACATGAGATGGACCACACTGTGGCAAGAGAGGGGCCAAGTAGTTCTGGAATTCACCAATACCTTCCATACCTTGCACACCAAGCTGGGTATCAAAGACTTCGAGCGACAATTGGTTGTGAAATACCATGGGGCTCTACACAAATACATCCAGACTGAAATGGATTTTCTGGACATATCATCACTCGGTGTTGCTTATCAATATGCTGTTAAAATCAAGCAGAAATTTAAGCACCAGAACAAACGAGAGTTCGAGTTTGCAATTTCGCAACAACCAAAGTATGACAAAGACAACCCTAACAAACAGTCTCCCGAAAACCAGTCCAAGACACAGGAAAAGAAGGGTCATGGGAAGACAAAGAAGGACACTTGAAAATGGTGTGATTTTCACAAAATCCCCTGGCACAACACCAATGAATGTCTCTCAAAATAGTCACTGGTGGTCGAGATTAAAGACAAGGAGTCGAACCCTGACTCAAAATCTGATTCTGAAAATACTGGTAAAGAACAGATCATTGACGCAGACCCCACTGTTATTGTCACGACCGCAACAATTCAACCAGAAGAACCAACAGATATCGAAGAGGGGGAGCTCCTTTTTCATTCACAAATGTGGGTGAAGGGGACCCCGCTGCATTTTATTATTGATAGCAGAAGCCAAAAGAACCTCATCTCAGCAGAGGTCATCCAACAATTGGGATTGTCGACAACACCACACCCGCATCCATACAACAACGGGTGGCTTCGCCAAGGACGTGATCTTCGTGTCAGCCAACAATGTCAATTGTCATACGTCATCCAACCCTTCAAGGATGAGGTATTATGTGATGTTGCCCCACTGGATGTCTGTGATGTTCTCTTGGGCCAGCCATATATGTGGAAGCACCATGTTGTTTATGAGTCTCGACCCAGTAGTGTCATTGTTACTTTGGGGGGACATCTCTAAAGAATACTAGAGGTAGTTCTGACTACTGTTCCACCTAAAATGTGCCACAAGGTAGTATCTCATACTGCAAAATTTAGCTTCTTCACAATCTGTTCAAAAGAAGAACAGAAGGACACTGCAACCACTACAACCTCGCCCCAAGCACCTTCTATCCAACAAAAGCAGGTCGACAAGGATGCAACAAAGCACAAATATTTCTTCTGCACACCGTCCTCTCATGTATCTCAACTTGTTGAACAACCTCAATCTCAACAAGTTCATGACAGACTTCCACAAACTGAGCAGTGTGACGTCTCCAGCAAGGCAAGCAACTCACCAAGATGCAGATTCAACAAACGCTTTTCCCTCTCGCCAGGAAACTCAATGCAATGGATACCATTGATTCATAAGGAGGGAGGATTGATCCAGGTGGATATCAGTGGCCACCCACCTTGTTCGACTGGCTCAAAACAGTTTTATAGCAATTTTGGCAATTTACTATTTTTAGCAGGTTTTAACTTATGTGGCCATTTTGAGGCCCTAAATGATGTTTTTTGGGAAAACAGGTTTTCAATATGGAAGTTCCTTTGATATTGAGGCTAAAATGAATCTCCTCGATGATACCTTTCCAACAGGCTATCATACGCCTAAAACGGAGATCGTATGAAAAATTTACGACCCCAGAAAGTTGATGTACTAACTTACCCAAATGGGGGCCCACATGACTTTTGGCGCTTCATCTTCTAGGGTTAGGTTTTTGGATGTCTAGGGTTTTTGACATTCCTTCTTATTGTAAAAAGGCCTTCAGAGCCTCATTGTAACCATCTTCTTGCGAATGCGAGTAGCTGTCACATCTCTTCTCAGAGATAAACTGTCACCATTCTAGCGAGTCTTTCACTATGTATTTTTACAGTTTCTGTACATTTATTTCATTAATAGAAATCGTGTATTATTGTATCTCTGTGTTTATGGTTGCATCTCTAATATATTTCTGTTATATTATTGGATATACGTGATATCTCTGTGCATTTCTTTATTATATCTCCGATCTCATTTCGTGCCGAAAATAATATGGATCAAATGTCTGACACTATTAGTAAAGATCCAGGAAAAGAGGAACCAGAACAATTAGAATGTTCAATGGATTTTAGCCGAAGCAAGGGATGATGGATGGAACATCAATATAGTCACTCGTGGAGGAACGAAAACAGGAAACGATGCAGTCCGACAAGAACCAGCACAGAACCAATGGATAAAGAAGAACACTGACCCCAAGAAGAAGTTCGACGCACCTAAAGAAAAGGAGACTTTTAGGGAAGCTAGACAAGAATTTTAGAAGGTAGACACAGCATTGACTTTGACTACGCAACCAGTTAAGGAAGCCCCAAAATACAAAATTCGGCCATCATTGGATCATACCAACGGAATGCAACCCAAGGCATAAGTAAGTACAATCAAAGGTTTTTTACAATCATGCGTAAAAGTATTAAGTGATCCTTCATGTGTGAAAATATTGCAAAACATACTAGAGAAATGTAGCAGCGAGACAGAATAAAATCTAGAACCAAAAACCATCAATCACCTACACACCTGAAGAAGAACAAGTAGGGAATTTAGACTAAATGCTAACATTGGGGATTTCAATATGGGAGACATTATACTAGACCTAGGATCCGAAGTGAATGTACTACCAAAGAAGACCTGGAAATGCATGGGAGAGCCAACATTGGGATACTCAAATGTCCAATTAAAACTAGCAAACTAGAATAGAGTCCTACCAATAGGTAGACTGAAAGGAGTAACAATAGATCTTGATGGAGTGCACACTAAAGCAGACTTTGAAGTCATCGAAATAGTAGATGGCACAACACCATACCCGACACTACTCGGTCTGGATTGGGTGTTTGACAAACAGACCATAATTAACTTTAAAACAAGGAAAATGACATTTGAATCTGGATATTATAAGGTCATAGCACCACTAGATCCATCAGAAGGGGAGAGGTTCGTAGAACCCACTTGACTAGACTTAGAGGATATCGTCCAATTGTACAGAGAAACTTCGCCCAATGAGGATTATGTAAACCCAACTACAGACGGTGTACTCAGTTGGTGGAGGATTACTTCATGTGCAATAGACTTTAGACATCAGGTTAGAAAATTGGCAGAAGAGACTACACGAAGTATCCTCGAGAAGATGTGCAAGAATAGACCGCGTAGTACGGTGGATAGGCATAGAAATAAGAGAACCACCCAATTTCCATGGACTAAATGATTTGGAAACATTCTTGACACAGTACGAAGAAGAAGTGTTAGAGAACCAGAGGCTACGAGCACTGGATTTATCACTCAAAGACACACCCGCAAGATGGTGGGGCACACATAAGGATATTATCACAAACTGGTATCAATGTAAGCGGTTACTGCGCATAAGGTTCAACGCAGAACACAAAAACAATAAACAACATAAGTACGATGGAAACGGAGCACCATCGGAGCACTTGGAGGCGCGTAGAACGCTATGGAAAATGAAACCACTTGAGGAATGGCCTCATCACTTCATACATACTTTAGAGGGCATACCAGCGAACTGGTACACAGACCAGGAATTGTGCAAAGGAACTACAACATGGCCAATATTGCAGCAGAACTTCACAGTCACTTTCTCATTCGAGCATGAGAACTCCAACATAGATGTATCCCTTAAACGGATAAGGGAGTAATATTCATCAAAGAACCAGAAATAGAAACTATCATAGAAGAAGAACAATGAAATAAGAAGACAGTCAAGGAACTACTGTCATGTTACCATGTACAAGAGGAAGCACCAGACAAAGATGACCTACACGATATTCAGATTGAAGAAGTAGAAGGCAAAAGAGATGTGGAGGGACCACCCATAGAATCCGAAGTGATTTCCATGCCAATCAAGGTAAATAAATTTAACATCGAAACAGCTGAACATCCCAAAATGGCTAGCATTGGAGACTATTGGGATGAGCCAATAGTAGAAAGCATCATAGAGTTGTTGCGTGAATACAGCGACTTGTTTCCTACAACATTTATAGATATGAAGAGTATAGCAAGAGAACTGGGAGAGATGAAGATACCACTAAGACTTGAAGTGAGACCGATTAGACATCGACCATATAGACTGAACCCCATATATAAACAGAAAGTTAAAGAGGAGTTCGAACGGATGCTCAAAGCCAGCATAATCGAACCAGTCAAGGAATCAAAATGGATAAGCCTGATGGTAGTACAGAACAAGAAACAAGGAAAATGGATAGGATATGCGTTGACTTGAGGAAGTTTAATGATGCATGCCTACACAACCCATTCCCTACACCATTCACAGATTAAGTGTTAGAGAATGTGGGGGGACATGAAGCTTACTCATTCACCGATGGATTCTCATGCTACCATCAGATTAAGATAGCACAGGACGACAGATACAAGACCACATTCACGATGGAATGGGGATCTTATCAGTACACAGTCATGTCATTTGGACTAAAGAATGCACCCGCCATATTCTCCAGAGTGGTTATTGCATCATTTAAATAATTCATCCATCAATTTCTCAAAGTCTACCTGGATGACTGGACAATCTATAGTCTATTGAAACACCATGTGGAAGTGTTACAAATAATGTTGGAACGATGCAGATGGTGCCGGATATCATTGAATATCAATAAATTCATATTTGGAACACCATTTGGGATACTATTGGGCCACATAATATGCAAACAAGGCTTACTAGTTGATCCGGAAAAGATCACAGTCATTGTGAACTTACCAGCACCAAAAACAGTGCGCCAGTTAAGAGCAACGTTAGGACACACCAGATACTTCAAAAAATTCATCAAAGGAAGGATACAAAGTACCAATGGAACGACGAGTGTCAACACGGTCTGGATACTCTGAAGGAAAAGATGGTTACTGCACCAATATTAGTATTTACAGACTGGGAAAAGACATTCCATGTGCATGTAGATGCATCAACGATGGCACTTGGAGCTATATTGGCGTAGCCAGGAGCAGGAGACTTGGATCACCCGATAGCATTCGCAAGCAGAAAACTATGAGATTCAGAACAAAATTATAACACGACGGAAAGAGAAGGCCTAGCTATGGTTTACGCACTGCAGAAGTTCAGACATTACCTATTGGGAAAACATTTTAAGATGTTTACAAATCACTCATCCCTGAAATACCTAGTCAACAAGCCAGTGTTGGGGGGGAGAATCTGTCGATGGTTATTGTTATTTCAGGTATTTGACTTCAAAGTAATAGTCAAATCAGAAAAACTAAATGCAGGACCTGACCACCTATTACGGATCACAAATGGAGAAGAACCCACGAACTTAGAAGATAACTTTCTGGATGCATAGTTATTCTCAGTACAAATTGTTGATGACTACTTTGCAGAGATCATCTAGTACTTGAGCACAGGTATCGCACCCCAATAATATACCACCGCGTAGAAGAAGAACCTAGTAGTCTGTGCAGCCGACTACCAACTGATTGCAGGACATCTATACAAGATGGGCACAGATAGCATCTTGCAAAGGTACGTGTTAGAGCATAAACGACTAAGAATTTTAGCAGAATCCCACGAGGGAATAAAAGGAGGGAATTATGCAAGAAACGCTACCATGCAGAAGGTACTCCGCGCAGGATTATGGCAGCCAACGATCCACATAGACTCGAAATATTACTATCAGAGATGTGATGTCTGTCAAAGGATAGGCAAACCCAACAGAAGGGACAAGATGTCATTACGACCGCAAGTGACATTACAAAAATTTGATAAATGGGCAATAGACTTTGTGGGACCAATTAACCCACTAGCCAAAAGAACAGGGGCAAGATACATCATCACCGTGACAGAATACCTAACAAGATGGGCGGAAGCCGCACCAGTGAAAGACTACAGCGCAGAGATAACTACACACTTCTTATTTGAACAAGTAATTACTAGTCTTGGGTGCCCAAGAGTTTTGATGAGTGACCAAGGCATGCACTTCATAAAAAACACCATCTGTGCGATGCTCGAAGAGTTTGAAGTTCATCATCAGAAGAGAACACCATATCATCCACAGGAAAATGGTACAATAGAAGACTTCAACAAAATTCTCGAGAATGCACTAACAAAGATCTGTAACATCAACAGAGATGACTGGGACCTCAAAGTACCAGTAGTATTATGGGCGTATAGGACAACATGCAAAAAGTTGACAGGGAACACACCATTCAAACTAGTCTATGGCCAAGAAGTAGTAGTGCCGTTAGAATTTTTAGTACCCAGCTTACACATAGCAGCTATCACACAAATGACCGAACGAGGTGCAATACAGGAAAGGCTGAATCAACTATTGTTAATAGAGGAAGATCGAATCCTGAGAGGATTCCATCAAAAAGTGTAGAAGGCCAGAGACAAAGCTTGGCATTATCGACACATCAAGAAGAAGACGTTCAAGGAAGGAGATCTAGTATTTCTCTATGACAACAAATCATTTCAGCACCTAGGAAAGATGAGAATGCATTGGTTAGGACCATACGAGGTAAAATATGTAACAAACAAAGGAGCTGTATAGTTAAGAGATTTAGTAGGTGCAGACCTTAGAGGAATGATCAATGGGATCCGACTGAAGCTGTACAAGGACAGTCGACCACCCACCGCACAGTAAAAAAAAAATCAAAACAGAGAACAAAAAGAGGAAACAAAACTAAAAAGCGCGAAGCACACCCAGGATAGAAAAGACACACGATGTTCGAAACACGAATGCAGCAAAGGCAAGGACAATGGTTACATACCAAAGAAAAATGAGTGGGAAATGAAAAGTCAGCAAAAGCATGATGATAGGACAACACTAAGCGAAATTAAAGCACGGTAAGGACTGATGGAACATCACATTAAACATGCCAACTAGAAACGGAAAACTAAGCGTAATGGAAAGTACAAAACTTTCGCAGATGCATTGAACCCACAGTTACGGTGCATTAATCACATCATGGAGGAAGCATCCTCGATAAGCTTCATGACAAGCCCATACAACATGCGAGCATGAAAGAAACTAGTCTATTCATGAAAGGAGAATAGAGAGAGAGCAACAACAGCCAGAACGGACAGAGCAAGACCACAGAGCTCACCAAAGTCATTCGAACGCAGAAAAAATTCGATAGTCACCACTATGGCACCACCGAAGCTAGCAGAACCAGGCCAGAAAGCCAGACCGACCAGGGTTCAAACTAGGTCACGAGGACCACTGGAAGAAAACGAGCAGCAGCAGCCGGAGATCACCGATATCGACGAGATGCCATCCCCAGAGATGATACCGATGAAATCTACATCGATACTGGAAGAGATTCGGCAGCCACAAGGAGAGGCCATGAAAGAGGATATGCCAGCAGTGGCGCAGGAGCCTCAGAATGAGGAAGCAGAAATCCAACAGGAAGTGCAACCAGAAAGCACTGAAGAAATCATGTAGTTAATAGAATGACACATAATCTGGGAGCAGCAATGCAACCAGACAAGTCACATGTACCCGGCCTAGGTCAACCAACAGAGGAGACCATTGGAACTACTTCGGCTTGGCCAGAGTGGCTTACAGGGGAGCAACCGGGAGTTGTTGGAATTTTGAACCAGCCACCATAGCAGGGAGACAGAGTTCAGATGTTGAGCTCACCTTGCAAGAAATCGGCAGCAGAAATTGTGCTACCACACATACCATATGGAGTATAGGTAGATCCACAGCTAATGGGTCACGTCAGGAAGCTCAAGTATTCCAACCATGACGTATCAGACGAATCCAAGTAATCATAACTTGCGTCGAGGTTTTTTATGCAGAACATAGTGGTAAACCAACTTGGAGAAACGATTAGCTAGCCACATCAGTGGGCAGCTGGACTAGACAGAATAGGAATTTTAGGTTTGCTCAAACTTCCACATTTTGGCAGAGGCCAATACGCGAAAATATGCGTCAAGCAGCTGTTAGAAGTCACACATGGAAGGGATATATGGTTGGACAAATCCATCCCCATAACTGTTGAGATTATCGCATAGATAACAGGACTACCCAGCCGGGGCATGGATCCCGCACTAATTATGGATGATAAATCCAAGGAGAAAGCGTTAGCAGAGGAAATCAAGAAGAAACATGGTACCTCCAGGGGAACAAGAGGCATTATAATCAAACCGATCAACAATGCAGCGACACAATTGGGCGCAAAGATCTTAGCCTGTAAATTGTTAAGAAAATGTCGCAAAGGCGAAGTACCAGCAGGAGTCATTGCAGTTGTAGCTCAGTGCGCAGAAGGCACCTCCGTGAGTTGGGCACCTTATATATTAAACTTGTTCCAAGTGGACTGAAAGGATGAATAGGACCTCGGTACATAATTCCATTACTCATGTCTGCTCACCCTCATATCCTTCATGGGCTGGCGGGAACCAGAGTATGTAATTTTTTGTACTAGACCGCAGCCAGTGGGAGCGAGATATCTATTACTCAAATCTGGGCCACAGGCCAGGCATAAGAGAGAGAATGGAATCGTATTTGAAGCATACTTACGAGACATACAGGAAGTTATCAGTCGATCATGGAGGATAACACCAGAGGCTGTCACGCAATATGGGGACATCGCTAACTTCTGGGCTACACATCAAGCCATGTGGATACAACCAAGGCAGGATCTAGATAAACAGTGGCTACGGATGCGCTACTGCATCATAGAGGGTGAAATCGACATGGTCATCAGCGAATGGCCTGATGAATGGAGAATCCCATCCATTCCCTGGGAAGTACCGAAAATAACAGCAGAGGAGAGGCAGCGCAGGCGAAAACACAACCTCCGCAAATCCTAGTGCCCAAGAAACCAAGGACAGACCAAAACAAGTTGACTCATGTAGACAAAGGGTCGAAGCAGATAGAAACCCAGAAGGGGCAGAAAGCGACGAATGGACAACCAAGAACCAGGGGGAACTAAGAGACCGATTGTACAGGCAGTAGGCACGCACAATAAATCAAAGGTGCAATGAGCATCACCGGACTATACGATCATGGAGGACAATGGAGAAATGATTTCCAGAATGGTCCAAGACTGTCTATCATAAGACTTCGATCATGCATCACATCACAAGGACAAACTACAAAAAGAGCTGGCAGAAATGGGACAGCTCCTCAGGACACTCGGGGAGGCCCAGAGAGAAAGTATCAGCAAAGGCATAGAGTCATCGACAACAAAGACCAATGAAAGAGTGGAGGGAGAAGAACGAGACCTAGTCCTTCCAATGCCACACGCACATAAAACAGTCTACATAAAACCTAGCATGCTGTGAATGGATGAAATCCTGGGACAGACACCACTGAAGGATTTGGACCACATCCAATTGTTCTTGACGCAGATTCCGTCTAGGGAACTATACAAATTGTAGGTTAGCGTTGACCACGAAATGCAATCTTGGGCACATAAAAACTTAGTCGAGCTACAACAAGCAACAAAGAAGTGGGAAGCACTGGAAAAAGATTGTGAGTAGGCCAAATCTGAAACTCAGGAGGAGAAAGAACGCAAGAATGAACTAGAATGAAGAGTAGGAGAAATTTCTAGGAAACTTCCAAGCATTGCGTAAGGAAACGAACTCCCAGCCGCAGAAAACATCGAACAGATTGTGCAGGCAATTGATCAATATCAGAAGGAGGTCGAGGGTCTCCGATAACATCTCACACCAACAACTCCACCAATAGTATAGGAGCAAAGGAAGCATGAAGAAACAACACAACCGTAGGAGATAGAGCAGCACGTTATCACAACAATGGAATTGTTCGATAAAGCAGCACAACTTTGGACAAGGTTGTAAGAGGATCCGAAGGTCCAATGTTGGGAAAAGGAAGAGGAGAGGACCAATGCAGTGATCCAAGAACTAAAACAATGATAGAAGAACATATCAATCCCAGAATGATTCAAAGGGATGCAAGAGCTAAAGAAGATGCAGGAAGAACTTATCACTGCACAAACGCAGAAACAAGAGCGTCAGGCTCAAATAGAGCCACTGCAGGAATGGGTAGTAGAAGTACTCGCACAGGCAGAAGGAGCTAGAACACAGATAGAATAGACACAGGCAGAGTGTGCAGAATTATTGAGTGACGAAGTGGCAGTGCAGGTAGTGGATACCATTAAGGAGAAGGTCGCACAGGCACTAACAAAAGCAGCAGAGCTAAAGGAAAAGTTCCAAACGATCACCGAGGAGATTGAGGAATCTTAGAAAGATTAGGTGACTCGAGACAAGTCACATGTCAGTGTTGGGGGCCTGTTGGCACCAGGCCAAATTGGAAAGAAGGACGATCGTGGGAAATAAATCGTGCAGAAACGGAAGTAACATATGGAGAAAGAACAACATGCGCGCATGCAAGAAAGCGTGCACAAGGAAAGCGACAGCTGGAGGAAGAACAACACGTGTGCATGGGAGGAAGACCTAATGTTGGTAGGTTTAGGGTTTTTGGAATTCTTTGTAAACGACTAAAGATCCTGAAATGTACAAATATAGATACGTAGGTATCATGTAGTGGTTCGACTATTTTGTGTTGAAAAGTTGTGTGTTAGCTCAGGGTGTTAGTATTGTTATCCCATCTTTTACTATAGTTATGCATGAGCGGATGGGGTATGCAATTTTGACTGTATGTACCATATTTGTAAGATGTTGAGCTAGAATGGAGGAGAGAAGGTAGATCTGAGGATTATTTCGCAGGCTGTAGAGCCTGGTGCAATCTAGTTCGTCTCATATAGATCTTACCCATAAGAGGGGAATTGTAAGCACGTGGTGCCGGAAATGCAGCACTGCCATAATAAAAGAGCCAAGAGCCAAATCTTTGTGGACGTAGCCCAAGAGGGGGTGAACCACGGTAATAACTATATAATGTTATGAATGTATGCATCTCTTTACTTTCTTTCAACAAGTTATTGTTATGCTTAATAAATGAGTTAATATATTGTTATGGAACATGAATATGCTACTTGGGAAGTAAACTGTGTAATGGAAATGTGTACCCGTGAGGAATAGGTAGATTACACTCATAGCTCGTAGTGCATGGATCTGGTTAATAAACCCCTATCTCATACTCAATCCTAGGCTGTAAACACATGAGTCTTACAACCACCCATTTAAATCTATCTCGGGTGAGACTGCACAGTGCATTCTGTGTACTGTGTTGCCTTCTGGTTTACCAAGACGGCTGATAGTTTTAGAGGATTTGTTGGAAAACCGAATGACATGAACCTTGGGTCAACAACTCAGATATATAGGTCAAGAAGACTGACCAGAGAATGAATTATAACCAACACCTCCACCACAATTGCCTAAATTTCTATGAGTATTTTTTGAACTACCTCTAGTTTGTGAAATAATGATCAAAATTTTCTCTTCAACCTTCTCAATGTATTTGGGGTTAGGAACATATGAAGTTTGAATATTCCTTGCATAAGTTTTAACATGGGGTTTCCACTTGCATTCCTTATCAACAATAATATGTAAAAAATTATCATTCAACTTGTGCTTTATCCTCTCTTCACGATTCCATCCCTCATACCACCTAATGACTTCAACTCTACCATGGTTTTTGATATTCAAAATCATGGATGGAAATGGGATTTTCAAAGTTGTCCTTGTTTTAAATTACATCTTCATCACTTAGTGGCTCGCTTTACCCTTCAACGATATCTTTGTCAAAATTACTAAAAACAGATTCTGGGAATCCATTGCCACAACAAATAGTCTTCCTGTGTCTTCTGAAAATTCCATCAAGTTCAAACCCTAGTTTCTCTTCAATATCCTACAACTCTAAAGAGTACATTTCATGAGAAATACCTACAAAATTGTTTATCGATTACTTTCAAACCCCCAAATTCAAATTCCATATGGAAAAATCGTTTCCCTCCCTTCTTAGAAATAACATAATCCCATTTAATATTCTGCCTACATAATTTTGATAGGAAAATACCCACCCTAGAATTTTTTTAGCAAAAATATAGGTTTTCCTTCAAACCCATAAGCACAAATTATAGTATACTTATCAATGTATGAAAACACATCTTTTCCTAAAAACAATATTCTAGTTCATGACCAATGAGCATACTTAGCTAAAATTTGAGTAGAAAATGTCACATCCTGGATTAGAATGCATTTAAAAATACATATGTGTTTACATGACCATGCTTGTTACAGAGAAATACCCCTTGATGGTAAGTATGGGTCCACATTCTCCATTGAAGCATGTAGTTTTGAAGTAGTTTTGTTGTAGCTTCATCCCCAAATATATCTTAATCTTGTAAAAACATTGAGATATTGCACCATCCCTATCTCTTTAATAGCACAACAATTCTCACCATGTTTTTTTTTAATGATAGGGAACTTGGGCATGTGGGTGAGATTTATGCTCTGAGATATGGAACATTTATTGGAACACTTGGGTAGTATATGCATCGTTTGACACCTATGCATATAAATCCAATGATGCATATACTTTTGCAATGCGTTCAATTATAATTGTAGGAATTGGTGCATCAAATGCAATATTGCATTCACCATTCACCTTGTGAGAGAATTATTCACACTTTAAAAGTGAAAATGTGTTCACCATGTGTTGTGGGTGAATCAGAGTATTTATGCCTTTGTACTTGTACATCCCCCATGTAAATTTTATGTTTATGCAACCACTACCCCTTTCCAAGTTATCTTCACCTTGTGCCAACATCTCCTTCATTTCCACTTGTCTACCCCATCACAAAAACCACATGTCATTTGATAAGCCCAATTTGAAGTAAAGTCTTGAGACAGAGAGGAAAAGGATACATGAACATAGTGGAGGATGTAGGAGGAGATGCATAAAATTAAAGATGAACTAAAAGAATAAAAAGGAGAGATCAAGAATACAAGTGATGATTTTCCAAGATATGAGCCCTTAATGAATCACTCATGAAGGAGGTTCATAAATTCAAGCTAGAAAATATTAGCAAAGGAAAGTGGGAAAAAGATGAGTCAAGCGAAGAATTGAAAAAGCAAGATGAAGAAATTAAAAAGTTTCATAATCATAATAAAAAACTTAAAGTTGTTAAAAAAATGAAAAATCATCTATAACACCCCTTTCCTAAATCCCTAATTATATATAATTAATCATAGTTAAGGATTTCTATGACATGGCATGTGAACAATTTAAATGTATTATTATTAAGATTTCCAATAACTAATTGTGGGGGGTGAAGCCTTGAAGTGTTGACCATGATACCACTAGAGGAAAGAGTGAGGAAACCTAGAGAGGGGTTCATCATGCTAAGATGACCCAATTCCCTTTTGTTGAAATATTTGATTTGGAAATAATAAGTTATTTCCCTCATCCCAGATTTCAAGACAAATCAGTAAATGAGGGAGGTTGGTAGTTGAAAAATAAACCACCCCAATGAATGGAAGTATGGAGGGATACCAAAGGAGACATGAAGCTTTCAACTAGAGGACAACAGGAAAGATCGCCACGGGTCCCCATGATTGACCCACGAGTTTCCTTCTTACAAAAGAAACAAAAGGATAGGTCGAGAACCTTCCCAAGACATGCATGCAAGAGAAGCACATAAGGGTATACAAAAAGGGATAGAGAGGTCAAGATATCTAGCCGAGACAGAGAAATCCAAGGATTTCGGATCCCAGAGGCAGGGAATGATTGTATAAAAACATAGTAAAGGAAAATATCTTCAGTTCTGGAATTTTGGGTGGAGAGTTAAAAACTCCTGAGTTGAGACAAGAAGGTTGTGAGCTTGATACTGGGAAGGTATCTGACAAACCTTGTTGAGGCCTGAGCTAGGTGGGTGTGCAGAAATATCTACCAAGAGTGGAGTGAAGGAGAGTGTCCTTCATAGTTTGTTGAGAACCTGAGTGAGATCTCCATGGTGGTATCATGGCTTGGCATAAGGGTGGTCTATTTTCGAAGTCACTGAGCATGCAGAGCCTATGTTGGGTGGAAAGGAAAGCACCCACAGTCACTTGGTTGGTTGCAGCGTGTAAAACAGATAAGTATCTATGAGCTCTGTGTACTTAATTTGAAAATTAAGGGTCGATGTTTGCAATTGTGTAGTATATGTGTATGCCTAGTTAATGGACTTGACATCATTCCATAAGGAACTTTTATATTTGTACGATAATGTATCATAGTGGAATTGTATGTAATTGCATAGCTGAACAAGAGAATTCATGTACTTTACCCTGAATGATGAGAATGTTTTGTAGTGTTCAAAAAAATAAAGGTGGACGTGTGAACGAGCTTCCTGCTTGCACAACATGATTATATGTTGCAGTGTGTTGTCAGTAAAAGGGATCCAAGCGGGTAAACTAAGAAATGAATGATAATTTCTGAGAGAGATGAAGGTTTGTGATCTTCCTTAAAAGGTAAATAACTCTATTTCACGCATGTATATTGTTGTATGGGAGATGGGACTCACCAACCGTCGATTTCTTAAGCTGAGAAACCATCTCAGTCATCCAAAGATGGGACGGTTAACCATCGCATTCCTTTGTTTATAAGTAATATCAAGAGGCCGTTTAGCGTCCTAGGATACCAGAGCACTGAACCCTAGAAGGATTTTAAGTACAAACCCCTTTGGAATGTCCTGATACCTGATATATGAGGACCAAGGTTCATGCCCCTGGTTCCATACCTTCAACTCTAATAAGCTCAAGAGAGGGAGAGAGGGTGACATCATAATGATGCACCATGCCAACTTGGTAGTCGTGGTGTCATGGAAGGGACACCTGTCAACATCTGGTTGTAGGCGAGTGGAGTGTGGGACCCTCGTCAATTCTAGTCTCTATGGTGAGTGCAATTAAATATGAATCTTTGTATCCGAGAGTGGACAAATAATATCCACTATTGATCGAAGTGGAGAAAATTTCATCGAACCTCGGACGACTGGAGTTCTAGTGTGAAAGATACTGGTAAAGAGTCGCAGTCCCTATGTATGTGGTTCTCTGGCAGCGACACATGTCCTCCTTGGATTCCACACAAGGACATATATCCAGCATAGATATTGTGGTAAAGGCCAGGAGTCATAATCCTAGGGATTAACTTAATTAGGTACCCAGTAATCACCAAGATTGACCACACCATAATCACTAGACGACAAACCTCAAGAGTTTTAGGATATAGGAGATAGGAAAGTGTCGAGGTCCATGGTCCACCGTGACAAGAACCATCAATCTGTGGATTTCCGACTCAATCTCCACCGTACAATCCCTTAAATATGTTTCCATTTTGGGATGGTGAACAAAATCATTGTAGCCTTCAGATCTACCAATGAAATATCTCAGTCGTAGATCTTGGGGGATCATAATCCCGAGACTAACCAACTAATCACCATGTAATCCTTGGGATTAGGCTAATTAATCACTTTGTAATCCTAGGCCATCACAAGTCCTCGAAGCCCATGCATCACATGAAAAGCTCCATTGTCCCATGCTTGGTGGTATGTGTCACTCGACGATTGACCCATGTTTCATGACGTGGGAGGGCCATGTGTCACCCCTCGGTAGTGCCACATGTCATATCGATTTGGCATATTTGGACAGAGGTCTAGAAGAAAAATTATTGCCACATGTCAAATAGTATGACCTCCATGTGTAAGGCCATGTCATATTGTGCCATGATGTGTCATATCGTGGGCATGCCACATAGAGTATACATGTCGATTGTGGACCATGTTGGTTGCAGAGGCTTAGGCTTGTCGTCTCAGGCCTTAAACATTGGATTTGAACCATGAGAGATATCGGTCGTCAATTTAATAATGGGTCTCTAGCACCTTGGAGTCTCAAGGTCCTGATGGGTGATGTAATATCAACCATCAATTTCAAATCATGTATCGAGTCAATACCATTGATTTCCCCCACAGTTAAGACCAACCCCTATCGTGGGCCACCGTGAAACCTGGAGTACGTGGAACTTGTTCTCCACACATCTCATTTTTTATGATCCGATTACGTCAACCCGACATATCATGGTGTCAAACCCACCAAGATCCACCACGACTGTGGTCGTCGATCTGTTGATCAACGATCTAATCCGAATCGCCCGTTCTTATAAGACGAAAACACGAACTGTATTCCATGTGTCAAATGGGTAAAGTACCAAGTGTCCTACTACGGGGAAGCACTTGGTAGTTCCACGTGAACGAGATGCTAGCTAGTCCTGTATCGAGCATTTTTGGGGGGTTATGCAGATAATAAAAGATGTTGAGGCCCGAGACCTCGACTTCCTAGTAGAAAGGTGTCAACACCTGAAGAAATTGGATCTTGAGTGATTGTGCAGTCAACACCATGACCTGGCAGTGCCACGTCAGATATATTAGGTGATGTGGATCCACGTGGGTTCCACGTGGCAGTAAGAAACTATTGACCAATGAAGGCCCTAAAATGTTTAAAAGGCCATAACTTTTGATCTCGAACTCGGATTTGGAAAAACTTACATTTGTTGGAAAGCTCTCGATGAGAAGAAGACGATGATGTCCTAGAAAAAGAGGTTTGGATATGGAAGAAGGAAATAAATGTTTTAATACCCTATCCCTTAAAAAGGTACTTATGGGGTTGGGTGTCTTACAAGTGGTATCAGAGCATGATACAACACTAGGCCTAGATGGGCCATAAATCATTTATGATTCTGATATATTAAGGCTAGAGATATGAGCCTATTAGAAATATATTCTCTACAATAAAAATCTTGTTTATTATCTACACAAGTTACTTGAGGGGAAGGACAATAGATTGAAATTGTACCTTGGAAATTTTGGCTAAATTGTAGTAGAGGAATTATGTTGAACCTCTTTCAAATGGATGACTACTCTTGCAGGAGTGGGAATATGCTAGAAAGAATCAAAGGTTGAACCTGATGAGAAATGGAAGAATATTGTTATAAGAACTGCATGAGTCTAGAAAACGAATGGACTAGTGGTTTTAATGTTGCCTATAAGTATGGGTTGACAGAGCCTCATGTAGTAGGATGATTTTTTTATGTAAGGGATAAGACCCTTATGGAAATTCCTTTGGCTTGAAGGAAATTTGGTATGGATCGATAGAACCCATGGAAATAATAATTGTTGATTAAATAAATAGATAGATAGTCGGAACACTTATGCATAGTGGGTTGTTAGAACCTTGGTAATTATGATTGTTGTCTAAACAAAAATACTCGAGCATGTATGTGTAAATTCCTCATGAACAGAGGACTGATGGGAAAATTGTAAGGTCAATTACTTGATCTGTAATGATTGGAACGTGTAGTTGGGATAACTTTATTTAGTAAAAGAAAGAAAAGGTCCTTTAGACCATTACTAATCCTCATAAAATAGGTGAAATGACATGAACAAATGAGCCAATTTTGAGCTCATGGTTGTGTTGAGAAGATGTATATGAATATCTATCTATGCATGTGAATGTAAAAGGAAGACAATTGAAGAACATATGCATCGTGAGAATGGGTAAAGTGCTTGGTGCATAGGATATGTTGAGTAACAACATGGTTAAAATGTTGATGATAATGATTGCATATTACCTTATGAGGATACGGTAGAATGGTAATGAAAAAATGATATAAAGAACAATAAAGGAAGAGTTGGAGCACTTCTAAATGACCAATGGGTCATATTTACATCTAGAGGTGGATGACAACCATACGAGAATGGTTGGGTATGTTGATATAGTAGTAAAAATGATATCCAAGAAAAGGGTTTCCCTGATAAGGGTCTATTGATCTAGAATGGTTGAAACATGAAAGGAGGATGGAATTGGGACTTTTGTTTCTCTAGGTAATGTTGTAATTACCTACTTATATTTTGTGAATTGTGGATTTATCTTTAAAAAAATGGCAAGAGTGGTTTCTTGTTGGTTGTTTCCATGAAGAGAAGGAAACATAATCAGGAATATGTCTATGAGACTTGTCAAGTGATTGGTTGCAAGCTCTCAACGAAAAAGGTTGATATCCAATATCAAATAAATGAATAGGAATAATATATGAATGTGCAAGTGATGCACATGTATAGTGTATAAGGGTATGTATACTAAAGGGCATGATATGACTGCTTGAGTAAGAGGGTAGTAAGGAAAGGAGTGTGCTTGCCTGGACTGAATAATTCCATGGATGCATGGTTGACCCTATAAAGGAGGGTCTGAGTATTTTGTTTAAATAATAGCTTGAGGAAGTATGTCATTCCTCAAAAAGAGCTAAGATGAAATGTTGAAAGGAAAAATGAGCAAGATTGATCTGTTGATTAAGATACAAGGAAAGGTGAGATTACCTTTGAAAATATCATGAACAAATAATGAGTTAAATAATTTTAAATAAATATGCATATGAAATTGTAAAGTGTGTTGGTGGTAGACACACACAACATGCTATTGCATGTGATTAAGTATGTCAAATAATAGTTTGAATACAAACTGATAAGAATAATGTTCATATGTGAATGCAAGTTGATGGAGTAAATTGTACATGCTCAAATATAAAATCTGAATGCATAATAGGAATGCATGCTTATATTCCTTATGGAAGATTGAGTACATCTTTGAAATGATAAAGCTAAATCTGACTCTAGATTGAGATTATTTCAGAATGTACTAGATATGCAACAAGAGGGTTGCATGTTGAAGAAGTTCTTGTGGAGGAACTGTGTAAAGATTTTGTTAGGAGAACATAATCATAACTGTAATGACTACTGAGAATTAAGCAGTGGGATGTGTAATATTATCAACGAGGCTAGGAGAGAATTTTATATATTTTGGCCCACAACTTGTTTTTACTTCTTATATGAATGTTTTGTTAACTTCTTAAAGATAATTTTCTCAATGAGGAATATTTTCAAACATATAACATACATTCATTACACAAAAATGGAGTAGATAATCATGGAATCTTATTATGGATGGAAAACTCCCAAAATCGGTACAATGATGTCTAATGGCTATAATAACAACTTGATAATACTATTGATCACACATGTCTAATGGTTTCCTGACAACTACACAATTTACTACAGAAACACACAAGAAAAACCTAGAATGATGCCAACCTATGGTGTCCACTAATCCAAGACTCACCAAGCCTTGCTCTGCTCTACTCCAACAATATTGATTTGTAGTCAACTCCCTCCTGAGCTACTCACAAATTCCATCTAACATATGGATGCAAACCCCAATTCGCAGAGGTCCTCGCGGGACGATTGCAGGGCCTCTAGCGGGGCCTCGCGAGACAAAACATGCTCAACCCGTGGGGATGCCCCCATTCACAGATTCATGTAAACCTCTTGGAACCTATGGATCGGAAGCTTAGCCTCTTCTTGAAAAATCACTGCAAACACCTTGCAAAAGAAAATATGCTTCCCAACAACCTCCAGTATGAAATCAAACACCAAATGAACTCTAATGAGAACTCTGAATGAATCATCCTCTTGTCTAGATAGGGTGGATATTGCACCATTGAAACTAAACCTATAGTGGAATGGTTTTTCCCAAAACCCCAATGAAAATGCTAGCTACAAGAGCACTCAATAAGATATCAAATCATAATGCCAAAGGGAAGGGTTACTCCTCTATTTATCTTTTCTTTCGACCTTCTATATCTTTCCCCCATTTTGACCAAATCAATTCTTCACTTTATTTTCCCTCCAATTCCATTTAAATATAATTTTTTATTTTATTTAATGTCACTTTTCAGATTTGTTATTCTTTTGACCTAGTGACACCAAATAAACTTCCTTGAATCCCCTTTTTTCCTTATTGACTATATCCTATGGGAGTCGTATAGTCTATTGAGTCATCCTCCATCACAATCAATTGGAAGGGGAAATTATAGTCCTCCCTTCCCAAGATTGCTTGTCCTCAAGCAATTCCAAATCAGGGTGTTGCAAGATCTGCTCCCCTTCCCAAGTAGCATATTTTACGAGAAATCATGTCCATACAACCAAGTACTCTCAAATGACCTTGATCCTCATTCTCTATTCCTTGGCATCAAAAATACTCTCGAGAGCTAGAACCAATGGTCCCTCCTCATCTAGTGGAGAATATATGTCGAAGCGGTGACCTGTTGTCCCAATGCCTTCTTGAGGCATGATACATGGAAGGTATTATGGATCTTGTTTCCCTCTGGTAGCTCCATCTCGTATGCTACTTTCCCAACTCTCCTTATTACTTTGTAGGGATCGTAAAATAAAGGATTAAGCTTCTGTGTACCATTATTATTTAGCGACAATTGTATGTATGGATGCAATCTAAGAAAGATGAGATCTCCAACCTCAAAGTTTCATTCTACCCTATGTCTGTCTACATACATCTTCTATTGATTTTGAGCGGCCTACACATTCTCCTTCAGGACTATTAAGTTGTCCTAAATTTCCTATAACCAATCCTTGGCATTAAGATCTCATCTCTCTCCAAACACAAAATCCACTAAAGATGGAGTGTCATAGCCATACAATTCCTTGAATGGGCTCATCCCAATGGACATGTGATGAGTGGTGTTGTAGAAATTCTCCCTGAGATGCAACCATTTTATCCATGCTCGTTGCTACCCTGACACATAGTTTCTCAGGTACCCCTTGATCCATTTTTTAACTATCTTGGTCTTCCTGTCTGTTTGGGGGTGATAACAAGTGCTAGGTGTCAACTCTATCCTAGAAAAACTAAATAGATCCTACCAAAACACATTGAGAAACCTGATATCCCTGTCACTGTCTATGTTCCTTGGAAGGCCATGGAGTCTGAACTCATCCCTGAAGAATAGGTCTGCAACCTGAGATGCGTTGTACGTCGTAGGAATAACAAATAAGTGCACCTATTTAGTCAACCTGTCCACTATCATGTAGATATAGTCCCTGCCCTGCACCTTTGGTAACCCTGTGATGATGTCCATGGAATTTTTTTCCCACTTCTTCTCTAGAATCAGTAATGGTTGAAATAGTCCTACAGGATGTCTGAACTCTAACTTATTCTAGTGGAAATCCATGCACTCCCTCACATGAAAAAGTACATCCCCTTTGATACCCTTCCATGAGAATCTCTCCCTCACTTTTTTGTAGGTCTTTAGATACCTCTGGTGCCCTGCTAGTGGTGCATCATGCACTGCCCTCAAAATATTATCCTTGAGTGTGGACTCATTGAAAAGATAGATCTTGTATTTGTAGTATATGATGTCATCCACTACCCTATACCTGACATCCTTAATACTTCCCTCCATCATCTCACAAGTGAAGGTATTCTTGGAGTATTCCACCAAGAGAATGGACTTCCAACCTGCTAAGATCTATGTCATGGTGAAGACTGCAGGTCTCTTGGATAAGGCATCAAAAAATATATTCTTCTTTCCCTTTACATACTCAATGCCAAAATCATGTGATTGTACCTTCCTCGCCTACTTCTGTTGACTCTTATTCAGGTCCCGCTGCTCCAATAAATATCTCAAGTTGTTGTGGTCAGTCCAAACCATGAAGCGTCCTCCTACCAAGTACTGTTTGAATTTTTCCAATGCATGCATGATGGCCAACATATCCTTATCATAGATCAGGTAGAGATTCTCAGTATCCCTTAGATTCCTTCTCTCTAAAGCTATCATATGTCGATTATGCATCAATACTACTCCTATCCCTTCATCAGATGTGTCACACTCTAGGACAAAAGTCCATGTAAAACGTAGGAGTGCTAATACTGAGAGATTTCTCATGACCTTCTTCATTCTATCAAATGCTACCTCTGCATCCTTTGACCATCAAAATGCCCCTTTCTTGGTGAGGTTTTTTAATGGCGCAACCAATTGTAAAAATCCTTTCACAAGGCGTATGTAATAGCTACATGTCCCAAATAACCCTCGTATATATGTGACTGAACTGGGGGTGGGCCAGTCTAAGATGGTCTGGATCTTCTCCAGATGCACCTTTATTCCCTCAACACCAATCACGTGCCCCACTTGGAAGATCTTTGTCAACCTAAACTCACACTTTTCCTCCTTGGAAAAAAACAATTGTTCCTCCATAATGGTGAGAATATCGTCTACATGTTTTAGGTGTTCCTCTCACATCTTGTTGTAGATGAGAAGATCATCAAAGAACACCACTAAAAATTTCCTCAACTATTTGTTGAACAATGAAGATATGGTTCATGCATGACTAAAAGTTAGCTGGTGAATTAGTCAAACCAAAGGGCGTGACTAGAAACTCGTAGTGCCCATAGTGACACTTGAATTTTGTTTTATGGATATCCTCCTCCCTGACCTGAATCTGGTGGTGTCTTGATCGCAAATCAACCTCTGAGAAGTACACTGCTCCATGAAGCTCATCAATCAACTCATCAATGTATTGGGTATCAATTTTTTATGGTATTTTTGTTTAGTGCCTTGTAGTCTATGCACATCCTCATAGTACCATATTTCTTCTTCACTAGTACAACTAATGAAGCGAAAGGACTAAAGCTAGACCTGATGTGTCCCATCTCTAGAAACTCCTTTATGGACTTCCCTATTTCCTCCTTGAATATTTTGGGATGCATGTAAGTAGTGGTGATAATGGGCTTCGACCCCTCTTCTAACTCAATGACATGTTCAAATCCTCTGTCAGGTGGTCTCCCTACCGACAATGGTTCAAAAAATCTCTCATGCTTTCCAAGCAATGCCTGGATATCCATAGGGTAATGTTGGAATTGTTGTGATCGCTTCTCCATGGTGATCAAGCACATTGTTGTGAAATCCACATCCGCGTGTCTAAAAAAGGCCTCCAGTTGTTGGTTAGACACGATCCTGGGAGCACCTGTCGACATACCTCTCATGAAAACTTGTTGTCCACCCTTGTCCTAGAATTCCATCCTCACATCCTTATAATTCATGCGGATATCTCCCAAATAGTATAGCCATTGAACTCCTAGAACCACATGAGTATCTTTTAAATCCATGACGTAAAAGTCACCAGTCAACGTGTAGTTTCCCAAGGTTACTTCCATTCCCATGATACTCCAAGTACACAAATCATGTTTTACCCATATGATACTACCACATTGAATCCCTCGAAATCCTCTGCAAGGATATTTCTCCTGGTGACAAGTGTAACATCAATGAATTTGTTGGTGGCTCCACCATCCACCAATGTCGTAACCCCCTTCCCCTGCACAATGCATCTAATCCTAAAGGTATAATATTTAGGGACTCATGAAAGGGTGGAAATGGTCACTCCCTTAGGTATATCTTGCAATGGTGCCTAATCTATAGTCTGTGATGTCTCACCACTATCATGTCCAATACCTTCATCATCCTCATCGGAAACTACCTCAATGTAATGGACTTTACCTTTTCCCATACATATATGACCTAGTTCTCACAGATATTTGCAACTGAAGCAAAGTTTCTTCCTCATTAGTTCTCCCTAAGTCTCTTCATTTGTCTTGTCCTTCCGTATCCATGACTTATGTGGAAACTTTGTCTCCTTACCTCCTTGAGGGATGAAGGATTTTGTTGGTAACTTCTTGTTGACTGCATCCTTCATGTCCTGGGATCTCATGATGGCCTCATGCAATGTGGTTGGCCTAAAGGCCTTCACCCATCCTCTTGGGGGTTGAGCTAGACCCTCAGTGAATAACATCACCAACCTTTGTTGAGAGATATTATCTATCACCATAAATACCATCCTCTGAAAATGTGTGATATATGCTTCTGGTGTGCCTATCTGTCTCAACTATGGAAACTCCCTGAAATGTATCTCAAGGTCCTTTTGGTAAAACATATCCATCAAGTTATGAGTGAAGTCCACATATGAAGTGATGTTGGCCTACCCTAATGTCACCAGCCCATGGTACCACCATTCATGAGCTTCTCCCTCCAAGTGAAGGATGACATACTTAATTGTTTCAGCCTCAGTCATTGGGTTAAGTTGGAGGCAAGTTTCCAACTTATGTACCCAGGCCTTGGTCATGCTCTTTTCATACCCATCGACGGGTGGAATAGTTAACCTTCCCACCTTGCACATGAGATCAAAGTTCTATGGGCTTTGTGCTTCCCTGTTCCCCTCCTTCAGACTGTATTTATGTTTGAGGTCACATAATTTTTTATAGGAAAATTTATCACAGATATCTTCATCTATCGTCTCGTACTCCCTTTATGAGGTGTTAATAACAAGCCTTTGATCGGATTGCTCCTGTTCTTATGTAGGCTTCCCTGTAAGAACTGTGGTAATAGTGGTCTAGGTACCTTTTTTATCCTTGCTTGGAAAACACTATGTGTTGTCACATAGGTATTAATCCCTTCAAGAGTCCTACCACCTCTATGAATGGCCTCTGCATGGTTCCCATTGGTATCTCCCTGGTTTTGGTTTACTTGGTTGCTAGAAAAATATTGTGTCCGGAATTGTGTCAATTGTTGCTACCCATTAGCTATGGACTCCAACAATTGTATGGTTCTGTCTTCAGGATGGTCCCCCATAACTCCCTCTACTTCTACTTCTTTTGATGATTCTAGTTCTGGGGTAGGTTTCTTCCTGCGTCCTCTAGGTTTCCTTGGAATCAATGCCTCAATAAATCAAAGGCTGACAAGATCACCAACTCTGATGCCACCGTAATGTTCTCAACTAGGCTAGGATGGAATTTTATATATTTTGGCCCGCAGTTTGTTGTTTCTTCTTATTTGAATGTGTTGTTAACTTCTTATAGATAGTTTCTCAATGAGGAATATTGTCAAACATATAACATACATTCATTACAAAAAAATGGAGCAGATAATCATGGCATCTTATTATGGATGGAAAACTCCCAAATCAGTACACTGATGTCTAATGGTTGTAATGAAAACTAAATAATACTATTAATCACACAAATCTAATGGTTTTCTGACAACCACACAATCTACTACATAAACACACAAGAAAAACCTAGAATGATGCCAACCTATGGTGTTCACTGATCCAAGACTCACCAAGCCTTACTCTGCTATGCTCCAACAACATTCATCTGTAGTCAACCCCCTCCTCAGCTCCTCACAAATCTCGTACGATAGATGGATGCAAACCCCAATTTGTAGAGGTCCTCATGGGATGACTACGTGGCCTCGCGAGACAACCCGTGCTCAACCTGCAAGGATGCCCCCTTTCATAGATGCATAAAACCCTCCTGTAACTTGTGGATCTAAAGATCGACCTCTTCCTAAAAATCATCACAAAAACCTTACGCAAGATAATATGCTTCCCAAATCCCTCCAATATGAAATCAAACACCAAATTAACTCCAATGAGAACTCTGAATGAATCCTCCTCTTGTCTAGATAGGGTGGATATTGCACCACCAAAATTAAACCTGCAGTGGAAGGTTTTTTCCCAAAACCCCAACCAAAACTTCGGCTACAAGAGCACTCAATAAGATATCAAATCATAATGCCAAGGGGAAGGGTTACTCCTCTATTTATCCTTTATTTGGACCTTCTAGATCTTTCCTCCATTTTGACCAAATCAAATCTTCACTTTATTTCACCTCCAATTCCATTTAAATATATATTTTTATTTTATTTAATGTCACTTTTAGGATTTGTCATTCTTTTTACCTAGTGACACCAAATAAATCTCCTTGAATCCCCTTTTTTCTTGGTTGACTATAGCCTATGGGAGTCATATAGGCTATTGAGTCATCCTTCGTCATAATAAATTGGAAAGGGACATTACAGGCTACAAAGAATGTTTATAAAAGAATCCTTGATTATATGTTAAAATATATAATGCATGAGTGGAAGTTATTCAAATGAATGTTAACCATTATGATTTGTAATGGTAATGTGCAAAATGCATAGGTTCATAATTCATTGTGAACAAAAATCTTGTTGTTGTGGCATGTTGGTTTAACCAGGAAAGTCGAGAAGAAGCTTGGCTAAAGATTCTCAAGGAACGTAGCAGGAAGATCCCTAAGGGGATGGATTGCAGAAGCACATAAGGAGAAATATCAACACTTTTCTCACTTTAAAAAATTTCATGTATGAGACAGAGTTGGGATGGAAATTAAATCTATAAATATGTTTAAATGAATAGGCTTGGTTGAGCCATGTTAAGTAAAGGCAGAGAGGCATTAGAAATAACTTAGCTAGTCTGAAAGTTTCAGGCTATGTAGAAGGAATTAGAAAAGGGAAGGATCCCTTAAGTCCTTTCTTGTTGTCTATTATGTTTTCTCTGGGATGAGAAAACTAAAATGTTGGTTGTGTAAATGCTCTAGCATGAGAATGCTAAAAATTATGCATGCAAAACTGAAAATTGATTGTGTTTTCACTAATGAAAACATTAAGGATAATGTGATAGAGTGCATGCAGATATGATAGAACATAATTAAAAATGTTTTAAATGCTCTGGTACATGCATTTAATTTTTACATGACAAATGACATAATGTTGAAATGTGATGATGCATGTCATGTATAAGAAATGATTGGAACTGTTGGAAAAGACAACTGCTAGTGTTAAACAACCTCAAGCAGAGGTAAACGCAAGAAGGATTTTGATAAGATATTCATGGAAGGACCTTGGGAGCCCCCATGAAGTACCATTGATGAGGTAATATAAGAAAAGGTGCTAGCAACCAGACATGTATAAATATTTTCATATGAGTGTGGCATATGGTATGAAGGGATTGGGTAAGAAATCTCTTCTAAGATATTTTATTATCTTGATGATATGCATGTAATTTTGAGTGGTTGTTGTATGCCATTAATACCCAAGAAGGGTATGATTAAGGAAGGAGAAACCTGAAGGACAGAGGGAGCAACCTCTGGAAGCCAAGGATGATTGAGATCCTTACAAGAAATTTAGGAACAAATATGCCATGAATACATTGAACAATCAGGGAGTGATTGGGAACAAAAGTGCTCATAAACAACACATTTATTAAATGCATTGAGGAGATGCATGTGGTAAGAGAGTAGGCATGTGTGGGACTGCCCATTATGGAAGAAGGAACTTCAAATATTTTACCAGCATTAAAGAATGGTAAAGAGAGAAATTGGGTGGACATAAATGTTGGCACCCTAGTTATCATTGAAGAAAGAATGCTTGAATGCACTCATGTGAAACTTTTAGTTCCGTGTGTGTTGATTTGAGGATAATATTAGCTCAAAGTAGGAGGGACAATTTTGCTATAATAGTGAATATGGATAGAGAATCCATGTGGTGATAGGTTGGATGAGTTCCAACACACCATGGAAAGAGTGTCTAACATGAAAAATAATAATCTAAAATCAATGCAAGGGTGCATGGTATCTGAATGTGGCCATGGATATTGGCACATTGGATTAAATTCACTTAATATTGAATTGCATTTGGAAAATTTTGGTATGATGATGCATGTGTAAGGAATGATATTTCCTTTTTCTTTATATCATTGAATAGATAAAAATGATTTGATTTTTAGTATGCACAATCTAAGAATGGCTTGTGATTCCATTGTAAAGATGAAAAGAAAATGTAATGTGCATGAGAAATAACAATTTGTTTGGCTATGTGAAAATAGAATTGTAGGAAGAAGGGTCTTGGATATGGCAACAAAATAAGTCCATAGGGGGGACCAATGCCTGTTGGTTATGAAATATCCAAACTATTATGAGAAGGAAATCTCATACTTGTGAATCTGGTTCCCATGTGGAACAGATTTGAAAATGAAAATGTGAAATTTGGAATATGTGGGTGACAAATTTGAAAGAAATTTGATTGGAATTGATGATAACATCTCATGAATTTATGTATGAATGTGATATAGGTGAGATGAAATATATTTCCAGGGAGGACACATGATGGCTTTCAAAGCTGGAAAGCATGGAAAAAAAAGGCTATTGTAGTGACATGAGAACCCTATGATAATCCATGATCCCCAAATAATATCGTGTTGAGGTAACACGAGTTGGAGGGATGCCTCGACAAGAGAAATTTGGAGGGACACATTGACTATAAGACTCAAGGAATTCTCAAAAATTCTTTTGTTGCAAGAAATCCTTGGCAAGGAAAGATGGATCACTCGAGGGACTATATAGATGAGAAGGGGATGCCTGAGCCTGGGCCTGGAGGGTGAGTGACTGGAAGGAAGAGGAGACTTCGATAGTGCTTGTAATTTGTTGATTACGATCATGCACACAATGGGCATGTCAAGGAAAATAGTGAGCCAAGTTAATGAGATAGCCCTATGGATGCAGATTCATGAACTGCATAGATACGTATTGTGTTGATTTGTGAATATTTCCCTTGAACAACAACAAAATGTTTTGCATGAAATTGTAATTAATATTCTTTCTATTGAAATTGTTGTAGGCATGTGCTAATGCAAAAAGATTGGGAAAGGACCAAACTATGAAGGAAATGAAGATGATGCCAGAGAAATTGAAGGATAAAGGCATGGAAGGTGTACTAAGGAAGAACACCAAGGACGATGTTCCTTTGAAGGGGGAGGGGATTTAACACCCCTTTCATAAACCCATGATTATATGTAATTAATCATAATTAAAGATTTCCATGACATGACATGTGAAAAATGTAAATGTATTATTATTAATATTTCCAACAACTAACTGTGGGGGGTGAAGCCTTGAAGTATTGGCCATGATACCACTAGGGGAAAGAGTGAGGAAACCTAGAGAGGGGTTCATCATGCTTAGATGACCAAATTCCCTTTTACTGGAATATTTGATTTGGAAATAATAAGTTATTTCCCCCATCCCAAATTTCAAGACAAATCAGTTAATGAGGGAGGTTGGTAGTTGAACGACCAACCACCATAATGAATGAAATTATGGAGGGATACGAAAGGGGACAAGAATTTGTCAACTAGAGGACATCAGGAAAGATCACCACATGTCCCCATGATTGACCCATGAATTTCCTTATGATAGAAGAAACAAAAGGAGAGGTCGAGAACCTTGCCAAGCCATGTATGTAGGAGAAGCATACAAGGGAAGAAATAAAGGGAGAGAGAGGTCAGGGGATCTGGTCGAGAAAAAAAAAATCCAGGGATTTTAGATCTCAAAGGAAGGCAATGACTGTAAAAGAACAGTAAATAAAAAGAGCTTAAGTTTTGGAATTTTTGGTGGAGAGTCCAAAAATCTCGACCTGGGCCAAGAAGGCTTCGAGCTTGATACTAGGAAGGTATCTAACAAACCTCATTGAGGCCTGAGCTAGGTGGGTGTGGGGAAATATATACCAAGAGTGGAGTGAAGGAGAGTGTCCTTCATAGTTTGTTGAGAACCTGAGTGAGATATACCTGGTGGTATCATGGCTTGGCATGGGGGTGGCCTAATGCCAAAGTAATTGGGCATGCAGAGCCTACGGTTGGGTAGAAAGGAAAGCACCCATAGTCAGTTGCCTAGTTGCAACCTGTAAAACAAATAAGTATCTATGTGCTCTGCATACTTAATTTGAAAATTAAGGGTCGATGTTTGCATTTGCATTGTATATGCATATTCCTAGGTAATGGACTTGACATCATTCCATTAGGAACCTTTATATTTGTATGATAATTTATCATAATCGAATTGTATGTAATTGCACACATGAACAAGAGAATTATTTTACTTTACCCTAAATGATGAGAATGTTTTTTAGTGTCCAAAAATAAAGAAATTGGACGTGTGAACGAGCTTCCCTCTTGTGCAACAGGATTATCTGTTGCAGTGTGTTTCCAGTAAAATGGATCTAGGTAGGTAAACTAAGAAATGAATGATAGTTTCTTAGAGCGACGAAGGGTTGCGATCTTCCTTAAAAGGTAAATAAATCAAGTTTATGCCTATATATTGTTTTACGGGAGATGAGACACAACAATCGTTGATTTAGTTAGATGATAAACCATCACAACCATCCAAAGAAGGGATAGTTAGCTATCACAGTCCTTTGTATATCAACACAAAAGGGGTGGTCGTTGTATCTGATAATGGTTGAATGCCAATCGTTGATCTGATATGTAAGCTTAGGAAGGAGTTTAGCATCACAGGATACCGAAGCACCGGACCTTGAAAGGATTTTAATTCCAAACCCCTTTGGAATGTCTCAATACCAGATATCTGGGGACCAGGGTTCCAGTCCCTGGTTCCATACCTTCAACTCTAATAAGCCCGAGAGAGGGAGAGAGGGTGACATCATAATGATGCACCATGCCAACTTGGAAGACTTGGTTTCATGGAAGGGACACTTGTCAACATCAGTTTGTGGGCGAGTAGAGTGTGGGACCCTTGTCAAGTCTAATCTCTGTGGTGAGCACAATTAAATATGAACCATTGGATCTAAGAGCAAAGGAATATACACCGTTGATCTAAGTGGAGAAAATTCCATAGGACACTAGACCGTGGGAGTTCTAGTGTGCAAGAGATCGATAAAGAGCCATGGTCTCGATATGTATGGTCCTCTGGAGGTGACATGTATCCTCCTTGGATTCCACATGAGGACAGATCCCCACCGTATATCTTATGGTAAAGGCCAGGAGTTGTAATCCTGGGGATTAACTTAATTAAGTACCCAACAATTTCCAATATTAACCACCCTGTAATCACCAGATGACGGACCTAAGGAGTTTTAGGCTACAGGAGATAGGAAAGTGTCGAGGTCCAAGGTCTGTGGTGATGAGAATCATCAATCTGTGGATTGTCGACTCAATCTCCACCATCTGATCCCTTAAAGTTGTTTCCATGTTGGGATGGTGAACAAAATCATTGTAGTCGTCAGATCTACCGGTGCAATATCTCAACCATATATCTTTGGGGATCATAATCCCACGACTAATCGTCTAATAACCACGTAATACTTGGAATTAGGATAATTAATCACTTGGTAATCCCTAAGCATCAGGGGTTCTCGAAGCCCATGCCACATAGGAAAATCCCCGAGGTTCGATGCCTAGTGGTACATTTCATTTGACGATTGAACCACGTGTCGTGATGTGGGAGGGCCACATGTCACCCATCGGTGGTGCCACATGTCATATAGATTTGGAATATTTGGATAGAGGTCCAAACAAAAAATTGTTGCCATGTGTCACATAGTAATATTGCCACGTGTCAGCCCACGTCATATTGTTCCATGATGTGTCATATCGTGGACATTCCATGTAGAGTATATGTGTTGATTGTGGACCATGTTGGTTGCAGAGGCTTGGGCTTAACAGCTCAGGCCTCAACCATTAGATCTGAACCATGAGAAATCTCGACCATCGATTTAATAAGAGGGATCTAGCACTTTGGAGTCCCGAGGTCTTGATGGGCGATGTAATATCGATCATTGATTCCAGATTGCAAATCGAGTTGGGACCACTGATTTAACCCATAGTTAAAACCAACCCCTCTCATGGGCCACTGCAAAAAATGAAGTATGTGGAACATGTTCTCCACGCGTTTCCTTTTGTATGGACCAATTATGTCAGCTCAATGTATCGCAGTGTCGGACTCGCAAAAATATTTCATCCTCCCAAATTACCAAGACTCGCTACAGTCCGAGATCCACTGCGACTGTGGTCATCGATCTAATCTGAATCGTTCATTCTTATAATACAGAAACACAGACTGTGGTCCATGTGTTACACAGGGAAAGTACCAAGTGTCCTACTACAAGGCAGCATGTGATAGTGCCATGTGAACAAGATGTCAGCTAGTCCTGGATCCGACATATTTTGGGTTATGTAGATAATAAAAGATGTCGAGGCCCAAGACCCCGACTTCTCGGTAGACAGGTGTCAACACCTAGAGAAATTGGATCTCGGGTGACTGTACAGTCAACTCCATGAACTGATAGTGCCACGTTAGATAGCTTAGGTGATGTGGAGCCATGTGGGTGCCACGTGGTAGTAAGAAATTGTTGACCAATGAAGGCCCTAAAATATTTAAAAGGTCACAATGTTTGACCCCAAACTTGGATTTGGACAAACTTATACTTGTTGGAAAGCTCTCGATGAGCAGAAGACGATGGTGTCCTCAAAAACAGGTTTGAAAATGGTTGAAGGAAAGAAAATTTTTAATTCCCCATCCCTTAAAAAGGTACTTAGGGGGTTGGGTGTCTTACATCATCTACAAGAGTCTAAATCAAAGAATAAGGATGAGGATACTACCAAAATAGTTGAAGAAAATACTACCAAAATACTTGAAGAGGAAATTTTCAAGAAGGTTGAAGAAGCCTTAAATACGCCAGTTATTACATTAGTAATGTTATTTTATTTATGTCGACTTGGGTCCATTAGTTGTAACTGTACCTCCTGGTCTCCTATATATACCAAGGAGACATTTTCATTTGGTCTCCTTGGTATATTATATAGGAGGCTTATTATCTCTTTAGGAGTTGTGCTCTACATTCACATATTGCAATGTAAATTGTGTGCACTCTAGATATTATGCTATTTTAGGGATTTAAAACATAACATTGAGCACCTTAATGGAAAGGGAGACATATGGTGTTCACTTGCAACCTTGATTCCTTTCAATGGTTGCTAGTGAGTTTTTCGTTATGGAAATATTTTCTCACATTTTTTTATCCCAATAGGACAATAATGAAGACACGAGACACCCCTACCTGATTCCTTGAGAGGGTTTTAAAAATGAAGTTGATAATCTAGTTAGCACATACTAGTAACAATTTTTAATCTAGGAAATAAAATGAGGATGGAGTCCTATATGTATAAGAATCAATTTTATACACAACCAATTGACCCTATCAAAATCTCTAGATAAGTTTAACTTAAGGGGAAAGGATTGAAGATTATTTAAAGCGAAAAGTCTCCTAGGAAACACCAACAACATCATGAGTCTTCCTACATTGAGAAATCATAATTTCTCTTTGGAGATAACTTGGAGAGGAGAAGCTTGATTCTACTATTAATAATATTAGAAGTAACTTGGTAGATCACATTGCAAAGGGAAATGGGTTTGAATTCATCAAATATTTAGGGTCATTATACTTTGATATGCAAGAAGTAAAGGTGGAATTTAATATTTTCGTAATATTATCTCATTTCAAAAACTTTTTTGTAGTTCAAAGTAGATCATCCTCCAATACATTAATGAAATCATTGTAAGATTTGATTGGATAACCATCGAAACCTATCAATTTGTCAACTTGGAGAGTGTCCATCACTCTAATAATATCTTCTTCGATGGTTTTCTTAATGAAATCTAGATTATCCTCTACAAAATACGTTATTTCAAATCCATAAGATAGTACCATAATGCCTATGATTGTCTCCTTTCCTAGATCCTCATACACCATGTTAAAATGCCTCAAATCCTCCTTCGATATTCCTTTAAAATATCTACATCACTTCCTTTTTCGTCCTATATTTTCTAAATAGTATTTTGTGACTAAAGTTGGATAGGTTGTTGATGGAAGAGCCTCATATTTGAATACCCCTTCTCTATCCATATAACACAATTATTTTTGTCTCCATTTAGCCTCTTCCTAGACCATTCATATCTTCCTTTCATTTTCCACAAATTATCTCCAGTTCTTCCATCTGCTAAGAAATACCTTGATCTAATATTAAGGACTCTATAATATACTCAACATTCCTTTATGTAGAAATAAGTTCATTCAATGAGTCCTAAAAAGTAGATTTCATCCAAGCTCTAGTTAGTTTCTTGATTAGATACAAGTTCTCTAGAAATTGTGTCATATCCTTACTAAAAAAACCCTCCAATTTGATCTTATAGTTTGGGAGTCTTCAAATATGAACTAGTGCAGATCGTATTTGAAAATACCAAGAGGTGTGTTCCCTTTGTCCTCCATTTCAATATAATATGCATATTTTCAACCCCCCCTCGCCCCCCATGTCATGACCGATGTCTTGAATTTTTCCCAGGAGACAATTGAACCAAGTGGATATTGGTGGCTACCCACCTATTCCAAATTCCAACTGGCTTATCTTGACAATTTTCAGTTCAACATGTTTCTCTGTAATGGGGACATTTCTTTGTAATTGTGGGTTATGAACTTAAGGGGTTGTCTTGAATCCCTACACAACATCCATGTGGATATTGGTGGCTGCCCAACTATTCCAAATAGCTTATTTTGGAAGTTTTAATGTCAGTACATCTTTCTATACTTCCAAGACCATTTAGGAGCTCTAAACAGTGTTTTCTTGGCTTGCCACAGTCAAACTATAGACGAAGTCAAAGTTTGACGACATAATGTGTATTTTTGTAAAATACCTTTCCAATGGGTTATCATGCTCCTAAAACATAGATCGTATGCAAAATTTATGACCCCAAGAAGTTAATGTACTAACTTACCCCAACGGGGCCCACATGAGTTTTGGCGCTTCATCTCCTAGGGTTAGGTTTTTGGATGTCTAGGGTTTTGGCATTCATGTTTATCATAAAAAGGCCTTCAAAGCCTCATTGTAATCATCTTCTTGCGAATGAGCATAGCTATCACATCTCTTCCCAGAGATAAAGCTGCCACCATTCTAGTGAGTCTTGCACTCTGTGTTTTTACAATTTTTGTACATTTCTTTCATTGATATAAATCATGTATTCTTTTATTTCTCTGTTTCTGGAAAATTTTGTGTGTATTTCATTGTAATACCTTTGTTTTCATTTCATTCCAAAAATAATCCGGATTAGTGGTATCAGAGCAGGATGCTCTTGATCGTTTTTCAATGCATGTCCCTGACGAGGTCCGAGTATAGAAAGTTGGTTCTCAAGCTTGTATCTCTTGAGGAAAATCACTCTCGCACGCCCAAGAAACCCTCTATGGTGACAGAAAAGAAAAACAGTGGAGCAGAAGATTCTCTTAACCTATTGCTTGAGAAATCTCTCGTGCGACAGAGGGACGAAATGATGGAGAATTTTTCCCACATCATTCAACACCTGTCGATAACAACAGACACATCTTCATCAAGCGACCACTTTGGAAGAACCTCTCCCTTCAAGGTACAAGTTAATTTTGATATTCCCGTATTTGAAGGTCAAATAGATGTGGATGCCTTCGAAAAATGGTTGAATCTACTAGAAGGTTATTTCTCTGTTCACAATTTTTCCAACAAGGAAAATATCACCTTCACACTCCTTAAGGCTCTCCCCCTTGTCAAACATTGGTGGGAAACTTACTGGGTTCAAAGTTCCATAAAGTAATCTAGAATATATGGGATCGAACCCACTTGGGATTTTTTTGTGGATGTGGTCAAGGAACAATACTACCTGGTTGATAACTATGAAGACCAGTACATGAGATGGACCACACTATGGAAAGAAAAGAGCCAAACAGTATCGGAGTTCACAAATACTTTCCATACCTTGCGCACCAAGCTAGGTATCAAATACTTCGAGCGATATCTGGTTTTGAAATACCGTGGAGCTCTGCATAGGTACATCCAAACCGAAATGGATTTCCTAAACATCTCATCATTGAGAGATGCCTATCGATACGCTGTCAAAATCGAGCAGAAATTTAGGCACCAGAACAAATGGGAGTTCGGGTCTACAAATCTGCAACAAGGAAAGAATGGTAAAGACGACCCTAGCTAACAACCTTCCGACAACCATTCCAAGACACAGGAAAAGAAGGGTAAAGGAAAGATGAAGAATGACACTGGGAAGTGGTGCGACTTCCACAAAATCCCCTAGCACAACACTGATGAATGTCACTTAAAACAGTCATTGGTGGTCGAGGTCCAAGACAAGAAGCCAAACCTTGATTCAGAATCCGATCTAGAAAATATTGAAAACATACATATCATCAACGCAGACCCTACTGCTACTGTTGTGACCAAAACAATTCAACCAAAAGAACCGATAGATCCTGAAGAGGGGGAGCACCTCTTCCATTCACAGATGTGGGTGAAGGGGACCCTATTTCATTTCATTGTTGATAGTGGTAGCCAGAATAACCTCATCTCAGCTAAGGTCATCAAACAGTTAGGGTTGTCAACAACACCACACCCACAACCATACAACATCAGGTGGCTTCACCAGGGACAAGATCTCTGTGTCATCCAACATTGCCTCCTATCCTATGGCATCCAACCCTTCAAGGATGAGGTAATGTGTGATGTTTCCCCTCTTGATGTCTATGATGTTTTTTTGGGCCAACCATATATGTGGAAACGTCATGTTGTTTATGAGTCTCGACCCCGTAGTGTCATTATTACTCTGGGGGGTCATCTGTACAGGATACCAAAGGTAGTTCCAACTATTGTTCCCCCAAAATAGTTCTACAAGGTAATCTCTCATACTGTAAAATTCATCCTCTTCACAATATGTTCAAAGAATGCCCAGAAGGCCACTACAACCATTGCAGCCTCAACACATTCTATCCTACAGAAGAAGATTGCAGAAGAGAAAGAAGATATTGTTTCTTCACCTACAATGGTGCCTACACAATGCCTCATCAAGCCCAGAGAAAACAGGCTGGTGGAACAGATTCAACCCTGCCAACAACAAGTTTGTGACATACATTCAGATACCAAGCATCACAACTTCTCCAACAAGGCACACAACACACCAAGATTCAAATTCAGAAAATGCTTCCCCCTCTTCCCCAGGCACTCAATGCAATGGAGACCATTTCTTCCTAAGGGGGTAGGATTGATCCAAGTGGATATTGGTGGCCACCCACCTGTTCCAAATTCCAATTGGCCCATCTTGACGGTTTTCAGTTCAACATGTTTCTCTATAATGGGGACATTTATTTGTAATTATTGGTTTTGCACTAATAGGGCTATCCTGAATCCCTACACAGCATCCAGATGGATATTGATGTTGTCCCACCTATTCCAACAGGCTTATTTTGGAATTTTTCATGTTAGTACATCTTTTTGTACTTCCAGGGCCGTTTTGGGGCTCTAAACAATGTTTTCTTGGCTTTCCACAATCAACTTTAGACAAAGTCAGAGTTTTATGGCATAATGTGTAGTTCTCTAAAATACCTTTCCAACGTGCTATCATGCGCCTAGATCGTATACAAAATTTACGACCCCAAAAAGTTAATGTATTAACTTACCCCAACGGGGCCCACATGACTTTTGACACTTCATCTCCTAGGGTTAGGTTTTTGGATGTCTACGGTTTAGGATTTCATGTTTATCATAAAAAGGCCTTCAGAGCCTCATTGTAATCATCTTCTTTCGAATGAGTGTAGCCGTCACATCTCTTCTTAGAGATAAAGATGCCACCATTCTAGCAAGTCTTGCACTCTACATTTTTACAGTCTTTGTACATTTGTTTCATTGATAGAAATCATGTATTGTTGTATTTCTCTGTTTCTAGCAATTTTTATGTGTATTTCATTGTAATATCTCTTCTTTCATTTCGTTCCGAAAATAATCTGGATCAACAAGTAAGGAATCATTAATTAGCCATGTGTCCAATCTTTTGGATACTAATTCCTCTCCTTTTCTATGATTTAACCATGTTGGTTTGACTCTAAATCATACATACATACATACATACATACATGCATGCATATATATATATATATATATATATATATATATATATAGAGAGAGAGAGAGAGAGAGAGAGAGAGAGAGAGAGAGAGAGAGAGAGAGAGAGAGGCCCAACGAGGTTGGATCTAATGGTGAGTAGAAAGGATTTTCTCACCATTGGATAAGGTTTGATTCCATTGAGGGGTTTTCTTGGAGACATGGGATCACCTTGAGGTAGTGATAGAATGTGTGGCTATACCTAGAGGGAATATATTGAATGACATGAGAACCCGTGCACACATAAGTGGATCAAATCCCATTTCCATGTCCTTCAATTTTTTCTAGCCTATTTCAAGGTCTTTGTTTCTAGTTTAGCTATGTCATGTGTGTGTGTGTGAGTGAGAGAGAGAGATCTAGAGAGAGAGAGCATGTGTATGTGTGTGTGTGTGTGTGTGTAGGGATGGGGGGATGTCACCCCCAATTATAATTTGTAGAACATCATAGGTATTGTCTAAACAAAAGGCTTCACAAAATTCTTTCTTATCGAATGAAGGAGCATATATGCTGACAACTTCAATGTACTCATTAAGGATATGAGAAAACAAAGTGACAAAGGAACTGGAATTGAAGTTATCTCTTTCTCATGAATAAAAGTAGATTTCCAATGTATACATAAACCTCTTAAATTTCTCTTTAAACTTAGTACACAATTCCCAACCAAGAAGGAAATATTTCAAAAAACTTAGGCCATAGTTCCTTGTATCATAAAAATATTTGGACAAAATTTAGAGACCAATCTTGTAAAGGAGCATTTTTTGTAGAGACCTCCCAACCCTCTTATATTGTAATAGATACAATTCATTATTTCCCCTTCTTGTGGGATTTTGATGCTTTAAGAGCCCTAGTAATAGCGAGTTGTCTTCTTATAACTTGAAGTTCTAAGTCTTCCCATTGTTTTTCCTTTGCGATTATTGACTTCTTTCCCATATTTGGTTTGGTAGATAAAGTGGGGAAGAGACTCCATCCCCCATTTCAAAGAGATTGGAGAGACCTTTGATATCCCTTTCAAAGAATATATGGTTAAAGATATCCTTGGAAATATTGAAGAGATCAAATCCTTATTCTCATTATATGCTCTAACTGGACTTCTATCTCTTGGATAAGTGGGGAGTATTGTTTATTATATAATGTCTAGGAGTAGAGAAGTACAAGGAAATTTGAACTTCAAAATATTGTGTAACAATTGTTCCTAAATCATGGGACCATCCAATGAAATAGATTTGAGACCTTTAAAATCCATAAGCGTTTCCTTAAGTTTTTCAACTAACTTCCCAATTCTAACTTGCAATTCAACATCTACAACATTGACCTCTTGAGCTTCCTTCAAATGAATGGAACCATGGGATTCTTTCTCCTCTACCATTTTCCTCTTACATTTGTTCTTGAGGGAATTTTTTCCTAGTGAGGTACAATCATAATCAAAAGGAGCATTCCCCATATGGATATCTCCATTTGTTTCCCCAAGATTTACTCTTGATAGGATATTTTGAGATGCCCAAAGGGTCTACAATAATGACATTTGAAAGGAACATTCTCATTTTTAAATAACTTCCATATTTTTTTGTCCCCAATTACCAAATTCACTCCTTCCAGAAGATCTCCATTGAAGTCCATCTCAACACATATCTTGGTAACAATTTTATTGGGAGAATTTGGGTAGGGCATATCCATCTTCAAGTATATGTCAAGTTTGTCTCCAATAACCTAAAAACTTTCTTCACTTTATAATCCTATAGGTAGACATGGATACTTGACCCATATCAAAATTTTTGAGACTCATTCTCACAATCAATAAAAATGGAGTCAATTGATAAATCGTCATCATTGAAATACCCTAGAACCATGATCCATTGTTTAGACCATTCAAGTTATCAGCAACACTTTTATAAAGAAAATTGTCATATAGGGAAATATTCATGATCTCTACCCCATTGGTATATCATCCATTGTCACAATCCTTTCTCCATACATTTGTTTGCATTGAACCTTCCTATAAGGATCCTTTTGTGTAATCCATAGTTGTTCAAGAGACAAGACTAAGATAGACTTTGATCCTCATCGCACCCTCATTAGTTTTTACACATTGGACCTTTATGGATTTGGTAGTAAAGATGGTGTTAATATCTTGATTAGACTTAATTGGAGTATTCTAATCCCCAACTTTGACCTTATTTATTTAGGTATTGCATCATCTTTACCCTATTCTCCTTCCACAACTTGTGTAATCAAAGTTTAAATGCCCACAAAACGATATTTGGTTTTGTAAAAAATTAAATGATTTAATCTTTCAAAAAGACTACATTGAATAAGTAAATTGGAGATCTAGAAAAATAATGGTAGGAAAGCCTTGTTAAATGGGTAAATGGGTATCCCATCAATGTGAGACCCACAGCCATAGAATGTTAGTACAGCACCCATTTTGTGTCACTATTTTAGACTCTAATACCCTGAGGTCAACATTACAGTTAATACTCTGAGGTTTATTCATGGAAGTCAAGGTGTTTGATGGTTTGTCGAAAATCAATCCCGTTCATTTTCCACATATTTTTTTTCGATGTGGAAAATGGAGAGCCACATTCCCACAGCGAACTTGACGCACCAAACGGATTTGCCATGTTTTATAAAGTTTTAAAGATAAAAACAGGTTAGGCAATTCTGTATGGTGATTAAGGTTCGCCCATTGGAGCTACCTTCTTTTCCTTCACTGGGTGTGAGTAGCCATGGAAATTGTGGAACGTGTCCTTTCAATCATTATTTCTATCTTTCCACAAATTGTCTTCGAGAGTATAGATTGGAATCGGAAACACGTTTTGCAGCCTACACAAGAAAATCCAAAGTTGTGCCTGGAGCAAACAAGGCGGATGATCTCAAGTAGAAAAAATGTTATATTTGTATAACAAGCAAAGCAAAGAAAAATGGAAATATCAAGCAACCAACTATGACTCGCTTGTGCTTGCACCTCCGATCCAAATTATTATGCTTCTTTGTCATGAATCTCTTGCAAGTTGTACTTCAGTGCAATGCAATGAATGAAGAAGGAAGAACTCTTGTGCAGATAAAAGAGATGGATTGAATTGACAACAATAATGCATTGAGCAACTGGAACGCATCTAATGAGAGTCTGTGTAGTTGGAATGGAGTGTTTTGTAATACTCGATTCAACGTAGTTACTAAACTTAATCTCACCAACACTAACATTTCAGGAACCCTGAGTTCTACTATATGTGGCCTTCAAAATCTCAAGGAATTGATACTGCTTGGGAACGATTTCGGAGGTCCGTTCCCCCACGGATTGTTGGCGTGCAAGCGTTTGCAAATGTTGGATTTGTCAGAGAACTTAGTTTTCTAGCCTTCTTTCCAGTAAGCTTCATCTTGGTATTTCTTTTTCCATTCTGATTCTTATCTTCTTTTAGCAGAGTAACTTTGTGTCGGTGAGATTGTTTCAGGGGTAATACTTCATATGTATCTGGAATAGGTACTTCAGTCTTCTGTGGGTCTTCTAGTGTTCTTCCTACTTCGACATCCAAGTCTCTGGTTTTAAATAGCTTTGTTGGGTTCTCCTGTTCTTCAATCAAGTGTACGATCCTCCTAGTCATGAAATCTTTTAACTCTTGCTTCTTCTACTCTAAGATTTCTTCTTCTTTTCTTCTGGCCCGATCTCCTTCAATCCAAGGTTTTCCTAGTAACATAGCAAATGGAGCATTGTTTTCAATAAATTTGACAACTTCAAATTCTTCCTCTGTCGAAGTTCCATTGGAATTCATAGATGTCTGGGTAAGTCTTCCACATAGGGTTATCAGCTTTCCTCTAAATAATCCTATTCCTCCCAATGAAAGAATCATAGCATGCTTTCCTAGAATTTTCCAAGTTCTGTTTGTCATGATATTCACCTGTGTTTCCTCATCCAAAACAAAGTCAATGTCAAAGTATCCTATTATTACTTCAATTAACTCTTTTTCTTTGAATATCTTTGATAAGATGATATGTTGGTGGTCATTCATCGTTTCTTTCATCTGAAGCAATACTTTTTCTGATTCTTTATGGATTTCTACCATAATCTCAGTTGCTTGATCTTTCTCGTGGTCTTCTTGTCTCATATTCATCTTTTCAACCTTAGCAATCATTCTAGGAAAATCCAAAACGTCATGCTCCATAGCTTTGCAATAGAGACAACTAGGTATTCTACCAGGGAATTCCTTAGCCAGATTTCTCAGTTTTCTACAACTGTAACAAAGCGTTAATCCTCTCTTTCTCTTAAATGATCCCCAGCCTTTCCTATACTGCGCAAAAAAATCATGGTAGCTAACCTGCAAAAAATTATTTCTAGGATCATGCATCCATTTGTTAGTCCAAACATTCTCTCTATGCATAGGTATAACATATCTTTCACTATTCTTATCAGATCTACTCATACCAAATCTTCTTTCATCTATCAGTGCCCTAGTTTTCAAGCTAGGAAAAATATTATCAAACATACCTAGATCCATACTGTATAAACAAAAATGTCCACTAATATTATCTTCAGTAGAGCACAAAGCTTCCAGATCTAAAACTTTTTACTATTCTTACCTCTATCAGAGCACAGATCTTGCAGATCTTACCTCTTTTCTTCAGATCGAGCTTCTTTTCTTAGCACAGAGCTTCATGGATCGAGTAGAATATTGTGCACTAGAGTGACATATCTACGCACAAAGATTTCATGGTTTCAAGTCATATATTCGCACAAATCTTCTTTTTCCTCAGTTCCCAACAATCACGGTTCCAGGCCCCAGCAACGGAACCATTTGTTGGCACAGGGCAGACCTAGGGTTCAACGCTACAACAATGCACCAACAAAACCCTAACTATCGACCCTTTCGACAACACCTGCAAAGCAGATGAAGTCTCACCCGAGGTAGAGGCAGGGGTGGTTGCAGGACTCAGATGTCTGCAACCTTAGCTGGGACACAAATCTGTGATTCTAACGCTCAACAGAGCACTCAAAAGTTAACATTCATCAATATTCAATCTCATTTACAGCACAATTAAACCCTAATTACAGTGGATCACAATATTCATTCAGATCTAGCATCTAGCAGCACTCAGCACGATGGAACAAATCAGATCTAGCAGATTCAAGCACTAAGCACATGTATATAAGTCAGATCTAACATCCATCCATTAAGCACTAAGCATCAACAGATCATTCATCTATATTAAAGCACTAAGCATATTAACATATAAATACATCAACACAAAGCAGAGAAACACAACATGTACGTGGTTCACCCCCACCCTGGGGCTACGTCCACCAACTCTTATTTTCTTTATTAGCTTATTCAATCAGTTACATGCACAGAGCCTCGAAAATCTTACTCCGCAGAGGACAGGAGATCTGCGCAGCTCGCTAGATCCTTCTTCCCCAAGTATATCTAAGAACACAACCTTCCTTAGTTTCCTGCAATGACTTGCACTTAGCTCTGCAAGTCTCACACAATATTCACAAAGCGCTTACAACTCTTGATCATAGAGATCCAACTCTAGCACTTATCCATTCATATCTCTATATATATGCTCACTACATCGCCTTATCATCTATTTATACATACAAAATAGGCCTAAGCATGGGTAAACCCATGGGCCAACATTCTCATACCCGTTATATAATCCCAAATCCCAAAAAGGGGTCGAGATATTGCAATCTCCGCTTTGTCCTACGCTTCGCCTTCGACAGCCTGTCGAAGTCCCAAAATAGGTCAAACATGACCAAGAATCCTCAAAACTTGATCAAGGGCCAACAAAGTCTGTTGTGATTGTTCTCTCAATCACTCAAATTCTTTGCAGCTCAATTTCTCAGCTTGATTAGAAAACACCACCCAACAGTTCCTACACCCAGAACAATTTGTTTTCTTAGTTCTCTTCATAACCAAAAAACCTCGCATGCTCTTCCTCTTCAGAAATGGTCACAAGACCCATTTCTGTTCATTCTCTCTTCTCTCTGTTTACTAACAACCAAAGAGGTTTTCTCACACTCCTCTCTACTCAAAAAACGGTTCCCATAATCAACTAATTATCCCCCCTCTTCTCTAGTTTCCCTTATTTCTTTCCTTCTTCAACAATATTTCATGGGTCAAATCCTCCAATTCGTGGGTCAGCCCAGAATCCTCTAAATGGGTACTTTTTTTCCTATGCTTCTAAGGCAAGGCAATTTTGGTACAACACCCATTCCCTTTGATAATTGAGGGAAGATTATAGTTCAACTACCAACTTCCTCCATCAACTACAATTCTAGAAAAATGGGCAATCTGGATTTTTTCTTGAGTTTTAAATTGGCAAGGGAAATTTCCTCACCATTTCCCTCTCATGGCATCATAACCTATGTAGGAAATCCCCTTCAACAATTTTTCAACATTTTCCTTTTTACATTAATAACATAAATATTTTCATCATAACAGGTGTGTCTATAGTCTTTTAGAAAAATATAATTATGTTTACAGGCTTGGGGAAACATGGTTGTTACATAAAATCCTTATTATCATTATATTCTCTAATTGGACTTCTATCTCTTGGATAAGTAGGGCCCAAGTGTTCTTTATTCTATAATGTCCAAGAGTGGATATGTATGAGGAAATTTAAACATCAATATATGTGTGTACACAAACATGTATCTATGTGTATATCTATATGTATATGTATACAAACATAGATGTATGTATGTATGTATGTTTGTATGTATGCAGAGAGAGGGGCATAGGTGTCACCCCCAACTATAATATGTGCAACACCAAAGGTATTGTCTAAACAAAGATATGTGAAAACTTCTTTTTACCAAATGAAGGAACATTTTGTTGATAACTTCCATGAACTCATTAAGAATATGAGGAAACAAAGTCGCAAATACAATGGAATTGAAGTTATCCATTTCTCGTGAATAAAAGTAGAGTTTCAATGTATACATAAACCTCTTGCATGTCCCTCTAAAATTAGTACACAAAATTACCAACAAGAAGGAAATCTTTATAAAAGTTTAAGTCATAGTTTCTTGTATCATAAAATATTTGAATAAAATTTAGAGATCAATCTTCCAAAGGATCATTTTTTGGAGGGACTTCTAACCATCTTATGTTGTAGGAGATATGATTCATTATTTCTCTTTCTTTTTGGATTTTGATGCTTAAGTTCCCTAGTAATAGTGATTTGTCTTCTTAAAACTTTCTAATTCTTCATGTTGTTTTTCCTTTGAGATATTCCACGTCTTTCCCATATCTGATTTTCTAGATCATGGGGGAAGAGACTCCACCCCCCACAGTCCACTTCAAAGATATTGGAGATCCCTTCGATATCAATTTCAAAGAAGTTATGGCTAAGGATATCCTTGGAAGTCCCAAAGAGATCAAATCCTTGTTCTCATTATATGCTCTAACTAGATTTCTATCACTTGGAGAAGAAGAGGGAATCTTATTTATTCTATAATGTCTAGAAGTAGAGACATACAAGTAACTTTAAACTTTAAAATATTCTTTAAACAATGTTCCTAAATCATGGGACCATCCAATGAAATAAATTTGAGATCTCGCAACTCTATAATTGATTCCTTAAGTTTTCTAAATGAATTCCCAATTCTATTTTCAATTTAACATCTACGCCACTGACCTCTTGAGCTTCCTTCAAATGAGTGGGAACTTGGAAGTCTTCTTCCTCTACCATTTTCCTCTTAAACTTGTTCTTGTGGGAAATGTTTCCTAGTGAGGTCAAACCATAATTAGAAGAAGCATTCCCCATCTAGATATCTCCATTTGTTTTCCCAATATTTACTCTTGGTAAGATATCTTAAGATTCTCATAGGGTCTACAATAACAACATTTGAAAGGAACATTTTGATTTTCCAATAACTTCCATATTTTTGTGTCCCCAACTGCCATATTCATTCCTTCCAAAAGACCTCCATTCAAATCCTTCTCAACGCATATCTTGGCAACAATTTATTGGGAGAATTTAGGCAGGGCATATCCATCTTCAGGTATATGCTAATCTTGTGATATGTAATTGAGGAACTGAGAGTCCAATAAATTTTCCAACATGGATGACTATTGCAGAATAAGTTTGTTTTCTATTTTTAATAACCAACTCCAGTGGAAAATTCAATGAAGTAGAATTATGTTGCCCCTCCAAAGACTGTGCAACATTTAAGATAATTAATATTCCACTCAACAATAGGCTAGGTTAATTAGTGACTAACCATTAAAATGGAATCATAAATCAATGAATATCTCCATAACTAATCACAACAACTTACCCAATAGATTGTAGAGGAAAAATACACATCTAAGACAAGGTTTTACTCTAGAAACCTAACATTCACTGGAGATTTTATTACGTTCAAGAGAATAGTAGAATGGAGTGAGCTATACATAGACTCTGTGTATTGTTACTCATTGTGAATATCAAAATTGTAGCAGGACATGGCTCAGAGACACCTTCTATAAGAGTGAACATGCACATTAACTCCTCTGTCCCTTGAGATTTAATTTTTTCTACTCTCCTTCTCCCTTTCTCCTTGAATATCCTTTTGTTTTTCCTTCCTTTTTCTATAGCCCTCATTGTTTTAATGGTATACCTTTGGAAGGATAACCATCACATCTATTCATTTCCACTTCCAATTTTCCAAGAATACAAAAAATCAAATGAAATCAAATGAAACATATTTATTTACAAAATTTACAAACACTTTTCAAGATCCAATTTGGATCACACCTCCCCATTTGAAGGATTTTGGTCCCCAAAATCTGGACCATTAAGGAGATGGAAGAAGAAAGCATCCATTTTCCTCTCCATATCCACCATTCCATTGTTGATGAAGGTGGATTTTTTCCTATTTGTCTGCCTTTGTTTTGTTGCTGGAGGAGTTATTATCTTTCTCTCTTGATGTGCTTTGACGAGGTATTCCTTGCCACCCTTTACCAAGCGGTACTTTTTTTCTCTCATGTAGAAGGTAGCATCCCTATCCCACAAGTAGGGGTTACCAAAACACCACTCAATAGGTGTCCAATGGTTCAACTTCACATTCTATCTCATCAACATAGTTGGAACTAATGGCGAACTTCATTTTACATCCTCGAGTAATTCTCGTAACAATTTTCTCTTGCAACCATATTAATGAACTTGGTTGCACTAGATCATATGTTTCTATACCAATCTCATCAACTAATTTTTCAAAAACTAGATTACGTTGAGAACCACTAACGAACAAGGAATTTACCTTCCATTTCTTCACTTGAACTTTGATTTGGAATAGGGCATGTTTATCTTCACTCACCTTTGGATACTGCAATGTGGTGAAAACCACAACTTCTTCCAAATCCAAGGTGATTTATACTGCTTATTATTTTATCTCTATATCTCCCTTGGCTTTCCCCTCATACTTTAGCAACTTTTGACATAATTACAGATGAATTTTCCATCACTTATCTTTCGTGTGTCCATCTACATCAAATTTTTTACAATGCCTATTAGGATCCCTCCATTTTTCAGATGTGGTTGTCATCTTCTTGTCTCTTATCTTGTTGGTTTCTTTTTGGCCCATGTGATGCTCTCCTTTCTTGGAGTCCAACTCAATGTAGAGAGTCTCCTTGCTTACTTTGTTTATGCTTATCACACCATGAAGGTGAAATTGTCTTCAAATATGGATGAAATGTCTTCAAAGGTACTTCATCGCCACTCTTGGCTCCTCCATAGAGATACCCAATCGGATGGCCTACCTCCTAAACTCTGAAGTGTATTTTTTCACTCCTTGTCCCTGTTCTTATCGAAGGTACCACCACTTCATGATTTGTTCCTCTTTGTAGCCCAGGGGATAAAATTGTGACTTCAATAATTCCTTGAATTCCTCCCATTTCACCACCATGGGCTTCTCTCCTATCCTCAGTGCATCCACATAAATCTCCCACCATAGCAGAGCATGTCCAGTCATCTTCAAAAGGGAAAAATAAATATTTTTGTGTTTCTTGGACTTAATGAAGCCCAAAGTAAAATTCCAATTGTTTCAACTAGTTATCCAACACCTTGACATTAATTTGTCCATCATACATGGGTATTTCAAGCTTTTATTCAACTTTGAAAGGGACACTGGAATATGAAGAAAAGTTGTTTTCAGTAATCTAGTTTCCAAGCATCTCGCCTTTGGAACCTTTCAGACCAACCTTGTGTTCTTCATGCTCAGTCTTTGTTGAGTTTGATTCCTTACCCTTCATTACTAGTGGTTGTGTCACCAACTTTGTCAATGTAGTAATGATTTGATCCAACCGAGCCAATCTGACCTGTGGTTCTTCCCTGTCATCTTCTTCACGATGATGCCTCACCATTGATGGTGCTCTGCTTCTATGTAGGCCTGGAAGCAATGATTGTCCACTATTTTGGTACTGGTTGTGGGTGTTTACCATGCAGGTGTTCTCCAATCCTTCAGAACCTACTTCGATACCATATGATACATAATTGAAGGACTAAGAGTCCACTCAATTTGCCAACACAAATGACTATTGTGGAATAATTTTATTTTTTCTATTTTTAATTACCAACTCCAGTGGAAAATTCAATGAAGTAGAATTATGTTTCCCCTCCAAAGACTGTGAAACATTTAAAATAATTTATCTTCCACTCAACAATAGGATATGTTAATTAGCGATCAAACATTAAAATGGAATCTTAACTCAATGAATAACTCCATAACTAATCACAACAACATACCCAACAGATTCCAGAGGAAAAAAACACATCTAAGACAAGGTTTTACTCTAGCAACCCAACATTCATTGGAGATTTATTACGTTCAAGAGAATATTACAAAGGAGTGAGTTATACATAGACTTTGTGTATTGTTACTCACTGTGAATATAAAAACTGCAGCAGGCGATGGCTTGAGAGACACCTTCACTTAGAGTGAACATGCACATTAACTCCTTCTTCCACTCAACCTCAAGCATGCTTCCCTCCTCAAGATTTAATTTATGCTATTGTCCTTCTCCCTTTCTACTTTCAACTCCCTTAGTTTTTCCTTCCTTTTCTACAACCATCATTGTTTTAATATTCTACCTTTGGAAGCCCAACCATCACATCTATTTGTTTCCACTTCCAATTTTCCAACAAGACAAAAAATAAAATGAAATGAAATGAAACATATTTATTTACAAACATTTTCCAAGATCCCATTCGGATCATCTTGCTCCAATGACCAAAACATTTTCTTCACTTTTGAATTATATAGGTAGATATGGAAGCTTGACCCATATCAAAATTTTGGATACTCTCTCTCTCGCAATGGATAAAAAAATGGATTCAATTGATAAATCATCATCTTTGAAGCACCCCAGACCATGGTCCATTGTTCAAAACATTTAAGTTATCCACAACAATTTTATAAAGTAAGTGTTGAATCCCTTGGGACCCATTGTCATAATAGGGAAATATTCATGCTCTCTACCCCATTGGTATTACATCCATTGTCATAGTCCTTTCTCCATATATTTGTTTCTTTGAAACCCTCCTATAAGGGCCCTTTTTGTGTATTCCATATCCATTTGGGAGACAAGAATATGATCAACTTTGATCCTCATTGTACCCTCATTATTTTGTACACATTGGACCTTTATGGATCTAGTAACAAAGATGGTGTTAACCTCTT
>ML776776.1:70571-91944 GCA_009831015.1 Picea engelmannii
CTATTGTGTTGCATCTCAAGTGCAGAATCGGATTTCCAGTTATTGATATTTGAATACATAAAAAATGGAAGCCTGTTTGAGTGCCTTCATGGAGGATCAGAATCAATGCAAGCGCTGGGGTGGCCAGTCCGGCATAAGATTGCAATTGGCGTAGCTCGTGGGCTGTACTATTTGCATAATGATTGTAGGCCTCCCATATTGCATAGAGACCTGAAATCTATGAATATCTTGCTGGACTCAGAATTTGAAGCCAAGATTGGCGATTTTGGTGTATCCAGGAGACTATTATCTCGTCAGCCTGGATCGGGAGAGGATGGTTTGACAATATCTGGATTCACCGGCTCTCATGGGTACATTGCCCCAGGTATTGTATGGCGATCTAGAAACCTAATTCAATTGCTGTAGCTAATATGGATTGATAAGACTATATTAATTATTAGTGGGTATGATAGCTTATCGATATTCCTATTGATGTGCAGAGTATGCATATGGCAGGATGAAGGTGGACGAGAAGAGCGACGTATACAGCTTTGGGGTGGTGCTGCTGGAGCTTGTAAGTGGAAAGAGAGCAACGGGGGAGACGGAGTATGGGGAAAGCCTTGACATCGTGGGATGGATTCTCAACAAATTAATTTGGAAAGGGGACGAGGAGGAGGAGCAGCTGCTGTTGGGAGTATTGGATCGGCGAATTATACAAGGTGAAGATGAGAGTATAGAGCAAATGTTGGGTATGTTAGCAGTTGGATTGCGCTGCACCAACAGCATGCCAAATCATCGGCCTTCCATGAAACAAGTGTTAGACATGTTACAGTCGTTGTGAATGAGAAGAATCGATGAAGATGACATCGGTGGGAGAAAGCTGTCAATGAAGCTCTAACCAGATGAACGAAAAGATCCTCTGAAGTGTATAATTTTGATTAGATATTAGAATTTTGATTTGGATGAATGGTTTGGCCTATGATTAAAATTGAAAACATCCTCTGAATTGTATAATTCTGATTAGATATTAGAATTTTGATTTGGATGAATGGTTTGGTCGGTAATTAAAATTTAACTCTTTCTACCCGGGTCAAGGGGTTCAAACCCGCTCTATAGAAGGGTGACTAAAAAATCCCAATTTCAAAAGAAGAGTTACTTTTTCAACAATTTGTGAGTTCTCTATTCTCAATTCATAACGCATAGGTGTTTAATGATAATTGTATTTTTAACATTGGGTGAGGATGGATGTGAATCATGATTAAGATTTAGGGGTTTAGTACCTATTAAATGATTTTAACATTTAAAGACTAAAATCATTTTTATTGTTATTGACTTTCATTTATTTCTTGATGTTTTTGGCATTTAAAGACTAAAATCATTTCTATTCTCATTGGCTCTCATATATTCCTTTGATGCGATGTACCCTTCGACAATATTAAATCCATCACATAGTTGGTGTCCACATAATCCTATCATTATATTGGGGTATCCACCATTTTAAGTGTCACTCAATGAAACTTCTTAGAGAAGCTTGGAAACCTTGTCTTTTTGAGTCATCACTTGAATTCATGGGTTATGAACATTGTTGATCCTTGTTGATATGAAAATTAGCATCACATTCACTATCCATAATTATTGTGTTCACCTCACACCCTCACCATAATGTCATCCAATTTGTTAGCTTTGCCTTCGCTCTTGGCTTTTCAAAACCCCAAAACAATTAGTCATGGGTTATGGGCATAGATTGTAATGACATTAGAAACTTATTGGTAAGATGAACTATAAATATGTGGCCCAATGACATTTCTAAAGAGCCAAAAATAAACATCAAGAACTGAAGGAAATGAGGTCATATTTGTTTCTTTGTGTTCAAATATTCCATCTCTCTAAAGGTATATATAACATGGATGTTGGTTCAAAGTTATTTTGTTGCATTGGTAATATTATGTGTCTATTTGTCGTTAGTGATGATGTGGTTATAGTGTTGGTACCTAATATTATATTCTTATTTGAGCATGTTCGTCATTGACCTCTTGACCACATAGTATGTAATTCAGGACATCTGTATTATTGCAATAGATGCTTAATGGTAACAAAATACATAATTAATACTTGAATGTAAATCTCTCAATAATATGTCGATCTTTTATATATTTGGAAAAGCGTCTTGTAAAATAATGCACAGTTTGTCTTTGTTTCACAAAGAAGTGTGTTATGTATGTTCTTGATTAAGTTTAGATATGAACCTACACAAAATGAACCTTGTCAACATCATAAAAACTAAAATTCAGATTACAATATTGAGAATTGTGATTCTATTCATTCAATTTGTGTTTCATCAAACCCTCTCTTATTTGTTCTCGAAATTGATCATTCAACTCTTCTTGATTCTAGGCATCTTTAGCTATCACACTCATTTAGTTTCTTCTTGTTGTTCTAGCGGCATTGATATTGATCAACATGACAATACTTCACATGTTAAATATTTTGAGAATGCAAAATAGATATTTCTTGATGCCTCAATCCCAACATCTATGTGACATATTATTTGTAGAATTAATGTTTCGACAAAATGTTTTTATCCTTGGATGGAATTGTTAAGCCAGATATGGCAAATTGTTGTTATAATTAGATCTATGCATTAGTGATTATGCTCTAACATCCACTTTGACATGCATTTTTAAATGGTTCAATAGATAAAGTGACCAATTAATATCCTCAATAAAAATAACATACTTGGTGGTCTTGATGAATACTTCCCTTTAGCTCTGTGCTTGTATGGATCTTACGAAGCTCCAAATCATATAAATCTTAGCAAGCTCCAAATCATATAAATCTTAGCCTAAATAATTTAACCAAATCATGCTAGATTTGCATGTTCCTAGAGACTTATAAAGAAAGTAGGTTTTGTTCATGATTCTTATAGTGTTTTGACTGAATTATCACCTTTCAACAAAAGTCTTAAATTCTATTACAATTTTCTCTTTTCTAATGAGATCTACAATGAACATACAAAATGTGTTTCAGAGATTAAAGAATGTTGACTCCCATGATTAAACATGATTACGATACACTTAAAGATATGGATCCAAGATGTAATCTTCAAGTATCATATGGATACATGGACCAATCCTCTTTTTTATCAGTGTCCACAAAAATATTTGAAACTTTATATTGTCATTTTTAATACTCAGTTTTTTCCAAACAAATAATAGTAACTAGTTTTCTTTTAATTTATTTATTTGTAATATATATATAACACATTAAAAAGTTACCTTAAAAATTACAAAACATACTTATTATTAGATTTATTTAAATATCAAATTATTTATTTAATAACTAGTTAATTTTTAAAGTTATAAAAATTAGAAGAAAAGCATTTTTTTTATAAATAATATAAAAATTGGAAGAGAAACATTTTTTTATAAATAATATTTTTATAAAGTTTATATCTAAAATATAAGTATTTTTTAACTTTTTTTCTAACGAAAAAAAGATTGGATTAATATGTACCATTCAACTTGAAATTAAGACTGAACTTTGAAATTTAATCACTAAGCCATGTATTCAATGTTGCATGATCGAGGAATATTATTCTTAAATTTTGGTTTTGACAATCGGGCATGTATTCAAAGTTGCATGATTGAGGATAATATTCAAAGTTGCATGATTGACGATCCAATTTAAATGTTGTTAATGACGTTTTTGAGTGGGTCAAATCATGTTTAAGATAATGTAAATTAAAGCAATTTATTAAATATGAAGTTGAATGGTTTATTTTAGGTATCATATGGAAAATCTGTGCTTTGCATAAGATTATAAATCGTTTAATTAATTATATTTATTACCTTAAATAAAGAAAGGGGTTTGAGTCGTTCGTTTAATTGATGTTCGAGGTATAAAGCTATACACTAATGTTGGACATTCTTATTATTACATATGTGACAACATATTAAATGTTTATGCTATTAGTCCCTCTAATAACTATACCTTTAGTCAAAGCAAATTAATTTTGCATGATTTTACTTTTGGTACAAATTTTTTTTATAATGTTTTTAGGTTTTCTAAAACAATAATTGATAATTGTTGTTGCATGTTATATTAATTGTTCTGTCATATCTAATATTAATTAATTTCTATATAAGAGATAGAAAACCTTCTTACATTCGTGGCACCTCTCGCTATAAGTTAGTTCTAAGAAATAAATAGCATTTTCCATACGTCACTTTCATCTATGATTTGTATTCCACATTTTTTTTTGGGCTTGGTGCAGTTTCTTCTTTAATAAGGAATTTTTCAATCCATAATTTAATTATTCTAAGTTTTGGTTTTTTTATGGGGATATTTTCTGTGTAATTTTGTTTAAAATTTGACAAAAAATTGGATCTATAAATTTGAGTGGTTAATTCTGTGTAATCCGAGTGTTTTAGGGTTTTTTCAACACATCGAATTCATTTCTGCGTTTAGAAATGCAATTTAAACAACGTGAAATTGTGATTTCATACAGATTTATGTCACATGATTCTAGGAAAATGGATCAAAACGTAGAACAATTAGACAACATTGTTTTTCAACTTATCATTGTAAGTTTAGCATATGGAGATATGAGAGTAAATGCATATGAGCTAACATAGAAACATTCTTGAGAAAAATCTACTTGATTATTTAAGTGAGTTCTCCAACCAATCTCCACTTTTTCTTTGTACTAGAAATTCAGTTTGTTATAATATTTTAAACATTTTTTACTTGATTATCTAAGAGTTAGTTTCATGATTGATAATGTTCCTTCCAAACTTTGAATAATTTCTCAACTTTTCTTTGTTTCATGATGCAAAGATTAGTTACTTCTACTAGAAGATACAATAACTTTTAGAGTTGTAATATGATGTTAAATAATTTTCTTTGGCATATAATTAGAGAGATGAGTATAACCCTAAGGATAACCCTAAATGTTAGAAACCTAACCTCTCTAACCCCTCACGTAGGTAGAATAATATATTTTCCATGCAATAAAGGCCAACATTAGTTAATAAGACCTATTTAATAAATGTGAAAGATCTTCCTCTAGAATGTTCTTTAGAATATAAAATTAGTATAAATAAGAGTAGGAGGCATGATAAATCTTTGTCATGAGAAGATGCAAGTGAACATTGTTTTCTATCAATAAAGTTATCATTTTGGTGTTGTGGTTCTCTACATTTTGTTGTTTCGTTGATATTTTCTGCAACATTTATGTTTTTGTCTTAATATAATAGATCTGGTACCTAGTAAGTGGTATCAAAGCACTTTCCTCGACATAAACCATGGGAATTTTTTTTCCAGGGTAGATACGTGTACTGTTAGCGTCTTTAAATCACATAGATTTGTCGTTCAGTGGGGAAAACCACACGCAGGAAATACAAATGGTTTCACGGGGTTGTCTAGAAACCAAAGTTTTGTTGGATTACTGAGAGGGGGGTGAATCAGTAATAGAGCAATAATAATATTTTTTAACCATATAATGCAAGTGTTATATCAATGTAGCATTATCATCCAATATTTGCAGAGTAAATGAACAATAAACAAACGAACAATCATACACATTACACTAGTGTTTTTACGTGGAAAAGCAAAGCGGGAGAAAACCACGGAATATTTTTTCTTATATGTCTTGAAGAATTACATTCATTGGAAGCACCGACTTCCTTTGTTTTCCATCTGCAACTGGAAGAAGGCTCCAACCCCCTAGTTTCTTAGGCTACAACCCAAGGGAAGCTCCAACTCCCCAATTCTCTGGCTACAACCAGAAGGAGGCTACAACCCCCTATGTTCTCCTGCTACAACCACATGTCCTTGCCTCATCCAACCAACCTGACGTATAGATAGAATGATGGAACCAGTGTCACACTATCACTGTGAGATATACTGCTGTAAACATGTACCAATAACCTAAACCATGCATCAACCATGCATCAACCTGTACCATAAATAAGTGCATCAACCATGCACCAACCTGTACCTCAACATGTGCCTTGAACAAGTGCATCAACCATGCACCAAGCCTGTACACATAACATGTCACAACAATCTGTTCAAACAACCTATCACAACAACCTGTCGCATCAATCTTATCAACCAAATCAGATCTACTCACCAAGATCAATCACCAAAACAACTCTCAAAGATGTGCATCAACCAAGCATAACACAACAACTCATAATCATCACCAAGATCAATATGTTCTTCTAATAATATACTAAGACAAGTATGCTACATCATCTATAAACCATGTGTCAACAATACTACTAACAAGTGCCTCCAACCATGTACCAAGCATGTACCAATCATGTACAACTACTCATAAACTATGACTCGTCAATATGTACCAACATCATCAACTATACACCTCATGTATGTGCCAACTCATCAACTACTTGTTTCAACCATGTAACCAACATGTATTTCAACCAAAAGACCTCATCAATTTCATCATCCAAATCTGATTTGTAAATCCGTAATAGACCTGTAATAGACCTGATGTATATGATCACACACCTACAAACCTTCCTTAACTTTAACAACAAGAGACTAGCATTTTCATCAAACTTTTCTTTAGTCTCACATGACTAGTTTTGGATTAGTCAACAACCCTAACTTGAAATAATCATAACTATGTACCTGTAATGAATAAAGATATGAAAATAGTACACAAAGTTCTTCAATGTGTTTTATGCAATTCCTCTGGGTGTCACTACTTGGAACCTCTCATAAAAGGTGTTATAGCAAAAATGACATACCTTGTTGAATTCTGGCTTATTTTAGAGAGTGAACTTGTAGAGCGTGCCCCACACAGAATATTTTTTGTATGGATCTGAAAATTTTACACAGAATACTACAGATTGTACTCTAACCAACACTTTTGGTTTTACTTAATTTGGATATGTTATGACGCTTTTACCCGAAACACCTGTTTTAGACTAGTTTCAGGACTAGCCACAAACTCTATTTTCCACGAAGTGTAACTCCAAAAATACAACGACCCGCAAGCTGGAATTCGCACCAAAATTACTTGGATATGTTTTTTTAATGGCCTATCAATTTCACGGTCTGAATCATTCTAGAAAAAAAAGTTATTGCGAAAATGGTGAGATGACCTGTAAATAACATACCTTAGAAAGCATCATCAAAAGTATTTATCCTCCCTTGAATTTCAGCCTTCTTTACTTCACCTTCTCTCTGAAATTCAACTTAGATATCCTTTGATTACCTCAGTCACCTGTAGATATTCAATATTCTCAAGTGTGATATAAAATTAGAGAGCCTTGCCTCTTATTTATACTTTCATGTAGCTTCCTCAAGGGGTTACCTTTTAACTATTTTAACCCACTTTCCTTATTTTAGGATTAACCAACTTCTAACCACTCGTCTAATTAGTAATTTATCCATTAAATTTATTATTTAAATAATTTATTTTTTATCCACTTTGACTTATAGTACAATCATCACTTCACTTTACCTCAGGGGGTTACCTTCTAACCATCTTAAACCATTTTCCTTATTTTAGGGCTAACCCACTTCTAACGACTTGTAAACTTAGTAATTTCTCCATTAACTTTATTATTTAAATAATTTCTTTTGTATTCACTTTGAATTATAGTACACTCATCAATTCACTCTATTACTTACCTTCTAAAAATCTCTTAAACCACTTTGACTACTTTGACCTTTTGGGGCTTCTAGATGACTCATGAGGGTTCTTCAACTTCACATGGCCATAACTCTCTAACCGTGAGGAGTTATGTGACGTTCCACGTAGCACTGGAAATGGAATGACATGTATTATCCATATAGAATAGTATTACCTACAAATATATCAAAACTCATACCATTATCCATCAAACAAACTTGGGTCCATTACCCAAACCTGGGTTCTCCAACTTCACATGGCCATAACTCTCTAACCGTGAGGAGTTATGTGACGTTCCACATACCATAGGAAATGGAATGACATGTGATATCCATATAAAATAGTCTTACCTTCAAATATATTAAAACTCATACAATTATACATGAAACAACATCGGGTCCATTACCCAAACCTTTTTGCTATCGGAATTCACTACCAGATTTTCTCCAAGGATTGACATCAATCACTAAGGGTTGAAATCAATATACAATATCACTCTCAAATGGTTGACATCAATGAAAACCAACAATCCATACCAATTATCCATCAACCTAAGCCAATTGTCTAACAATCTCCCCCTTTGGCATTGATGGCAACACTTAGTCATGATAACATTCATGATTATACTCCTCATCAATGTTTCTATCTCTCCCCCTTTGACATCAATGAAAAAGGGTATCTCCCTTTGGGACTTCTCCTCCTGACTGGACTCTCCTTGGGGTTGCTCCCCCTGTCTATATGCCTTTGATTTTTTTCTATGTTTATAAGCCTATGCTTACTCTCTCTCCCTTCATATGATTAATATCTCCCCCTTTGAAAAAGGGTATCACTCTGAAGTCATATCGCTCATTCTTCCCTTGTGATAATCGCTCCCCTTGGAAACATGCCTCTATGCTCTCTCTCCAAGCATTTACCTTTGCATCTGATAAATCTCTCCCCCTTTTTCCTATTTATGGTGCTTCCTCATGTACATACAAAACATATAAAATAAGCATTCAAAATAATTCATTTTGGAGTAGAAATTACTCCTAGTCTCTGGCGAAGATACTCAAGGGCTTCCCGTGGAAGTGGTTTTGTAAAGATGTATGCCACTTGTTCTTTTTTTCCCACATATTCAACTCTGATGTTATTCTCTACAACTTGTTCCCGTAGAAAGTGATACTTGATTGGAATGTGCTTCGTCTTGGAGTGCATCACCTGGTTATTTGAGATACTCATGACACTTGTATTATCACAATAGTTTGGAATGGGCTCATCATACTCAACCTGTATATTTGTCAAAGTTTGTTTCAACAATAGAACCCATGTACAACATGTTGATGTTGCAATATACTCTACCTCGGTTGTAGATAAGGATATTGATGATTGTTTCTTTCTTAGCCAAGATACTAAACACTCACCCAAGTAGAACGTTGCTCCACTGGTGTTTCATCGGTCATCAATGCAACCTTGCCAATATGCATCTGTGTAGGCAATAGATGATAGATCCTTTCCTTTTGGATACCATAATCCAAACTTTTTTGTTCCTTTGAGATATCTGAAAATCCTCTTCACTGCTAATACATGTGATTCCTTTGGTGCTGCTTGAAATCATGCCACCTGTCCAACTACCTGCATAACATCTGGTCTGGATGATGTCATATATAGTAAGCTACCAATAATTAAATTGTATTGCCTCTAGTCTGTAGACTTTGAATCATCATCTTTGCTCAAATTGCAAATGGTTTGCATAGGAGTGGTAATTGTTTTGCAATCTTCCATTCCGAACCTCTTTAGTATTTCTCTGATATACTTAGTTTGAGAAATAAAAATTCCTTGGTTTCTTTGACATATCTTGAGTTACCTTGATGTAGAGGTTGTTGTATGTGCTTCCTTTCCATAGTTCGTAGGGAGTTTTGTCATTGTTGTTTCTAATCATTACTCTGTTTTGAATGTGAACTGATGTATGGACTATATGTGTCCAAAAAATATCTGTCAATTTGGAATCCATTAGCATTGTTCGAGCCATTTCTTGTGTAATTATCATCCATTATGATAATGTTCCTTTGTCTCTGAACCACTCTCTGAACCAATATATGAATCCATGCTCTCATCCACTGTCATATATCTGTCCAAACCTGCTAAGTGTTCTTACGAATCCATCTTTTTGCATATTGTCTAAGACTCTACTTGTGCAATTGTCCATATTGTTGACCCATTTATCACTATACTATCATGAAGTCTTGATTAATCTATCAAACTGTACTTCTGCTAACTGACTACTCTGAATTTGTCTTCTCAAACTCTGCAAGTTGCTCGAAGGATGGTTCTCTAGTCTGTCACATCTATCACATAGACTCCCCCTCTCTAATATTCATATTACTTGAGAGTCTCTAATCCAGATGGTTTAGAACAATTATTGCTCTGATGTGTATTCATCATCATCTTCATTGGCATATTCATCATTATCTTCATTGGTAGATTCATTATCTCTCTGAGATCTAACTTCTTTCTTTATGTCGGTGGATTCATCTTTCACTACAATTTCTAAAAGTACAATCTCTTGAACATGTTCCTTATTTACCTGTCCTTCCTTTCTTTCAGTTATTTTCCAAAAACTTTTGTATCTAACATCTTTCTTTTTCTCTGTAGAATTTTCTTCATCTCATTTTATTTCCAATCTTGTGATCTCTAGTACCTTGTCTTTGTTCACATGTTCTTCCTGTTTTATTATCCATAATTTCTTATATCTGATATCAGTGTTATCTTTCATGAAAGTATCGATCATGCTTCTACAATCACTGGCTATGTTTCCATAGTTATGACATTTGTAACACTCAATGTTACGTATAACCACATAGACACTTCTTGCTTGAACATTTCTTTTATAATCCCTAAAATCTGCAACCTTATGTCCAAAATTAGTACAATAAAAACAATGACCATAAAAGAAATTTGCATACCTGGGAGTGAATGATCTTCTCTGTCGTGTAGTCCTTCTGAATTTTTTCCTTGACTGATCATGATCATGATTGAAGCTTCTTTGTGGCTTGAACATGGATGGTCTTCTTGAAGATGTATCTTTATTAGTTTTCTTAGATTCTGGTTGACCATGATTCCTTCCTTTGAGTACTTCTGCATAACTCTTTCTATTTTATTCATTCTTCTTTTCTAGCAATGTAGAGTGCTTCTCTTCATTTTCTACTACTGATGTGGATGTTTCTGTCTCTTCAACATTCTTGTTGATCTTGATGATTTTGACTCTTAGTGTGACAACTTCTTCTTCAATATTCTCAACCTCTTCTTTATTCTTCATTATCTGAGACTTCATGACCTCTTATGTTCTCTTTGCTTCTTCAAGTTGGATTTTCAATGTAATTATTTCTTCTTCCAGTCTTCTCTCTTCTTGACCAAACTCTTCCTCAAGTTGGTTTAAGTCATTGGTTCTTACCTTGAGATGATCCATCAATATCTTTTCTCTATTTTCTGCTTCTTCCTTTTGTGCTKCTATGTTGGCTTCTAAACATTTATTTTGATATTCTAGAGTTTCTTCAATCCTTTTGGCCTCTTCTAGTTGAGCTCTTAAATTCTTGATGACCTAGTGATCTTTTTTGGAACCTTGAACACTGTCCTTTTGCTTCAACAATTATTTCTTGGATGACTTGTTTTCTTTTCTTTCTTTCTTTAGATATTCAATTGCACTGATCATTTTTTATCTGTAATCAACTTTTGCTTCTTCATACTCTTCCTCTTTTGATTCTGTTTGACATGATGAACATCTTTCTTCTTGTTTTGTATCTGCATCTTCTTTGGAATTTTTTGAATCTGCGATGGGTGAAGAATATATGTCATGAAACTTATCCCAAATTTCTTTGGTTGATGAACATTTACCAACCTTTTCTCTTATCGGATTAGGTAATCCTTCCCAGATGAAATCCATTGCTATTTTGTTATTATTCTTCAATTCCTTCTTGGCTGCAATCTTTTCTCTTTTTGAATATCATATCCTGTAACAACCGATAGCCAAATATAATGTCCCTGTGCCTGTAAAAATACTTTTGTCCTTATGTTCCACATATCATACTTAAAACCATTATGACCATTAAACATTGGTACTCCATTTTCATAATAATCCATGATCTCCTTCCAGTGGTTAATCTGTTTCCTAAAGGAACCAACTTTGATACCAATTATTGGATTACTAAGAGGGGGGGGTGAATCGGTAATAGAGAAATAATAATCCTTTTTAACCATATAATGAAAGTGTTATATCAATGTAGCATTATCATCCAATATTTGCAGAGTAAATGAACAATCATACACATACACAGTACACCAGTGTTTTTACGTGGAAACCCAAAGCGGGAGAAAATGACATAATGATTTTTCTTATATGTCTTGAATAATTACATTCATTGGAAGCAACAACTTCCTTTGTTTTCTAGTTGCCACTGGAAGGATACTCCAACCCCCTAGTTTCTCAGGCTACAACCTAAGAGAAGCTCAAATCCCCAATTCTCTGGCTACAACCAGAAGGAGGCTACAACCCCCTATGTTCTCCGACTACAACCGGAAGGTGGCTACAACCCCCTATGTTCTCCGGCTACAATTGGAAGGTGGCTACAACCCCCTATGTTCTCCGGCTACAACCGGAAGGTGGCTACAACCACCTGTACTTTCCCCGTCCAAATGCTTTGACGTATAAGTAGAATGATGGAACCAGTGTCACACTATCACTGTGAGATATACTACTGTAAACATGTACCAATCAACCTGCACCAAACAACTTGTACCAATAACCTAAACCATGCATCAACCATGCATCGACCTGTACCTCAACCTGTTATCAAACTGTACCATAAATAAGTGCATCAACCATGCACCAACTTGTACCTCAACCTGTGCCTTGAACAAGTGCATCAACCATGCACCAAACCTGTACACATAACATGTCACGACAAATCGTCCAAAGAACCTATCAAAACAACCTGTCTCATCAATCTTATCAACAAAATCAGATATACTTACCAATATCAATCACCAAGACAACTCTCAAAGATGTGCATCAACAAAGCATAACACAACAACTCATAATCATCAACAAGATCAATATGTGTTTCTAATAATATACCAATACAAGTATGTTACATCATCCATAAACCATGTGTCAACAATACTACTAAAAAGTGTTTCCAACCATGTAGTAAGTATGTACCAATCATGTATCAACTACTCATCAACTATGACTCATCAAGATGTACCAACATCATCAACTATACACCTCATGTTTGTGCCAACTCATCAACTACTTGTCTCAACCATGTACCCAACATGTACCTCAACCAAAATCCCTCATCAATTTATCATCCAAATATGATTTGTAACTCTGTAATAGACCTGATGTATATGATCACATACCTTCAAACCTTCCTTAACTTTAACTACAAGAGACTAACATTTTCATCAAACTTTTCCTTAGTCTCACATGACTAGTTTTGGATTAGTCAACAACCCTAACTTGAAATAATCATAACTATGTACCTGTCATGAATAAATATATAAAAATAGTACACAATATTCTTCAATGTGTTTTATGCAATTCCTCCAGGTTTCACCTACTTGGAACCTCTCAGAAAAGGATTTATAGCAAAAATGGCATACCTTGTTGAATTTTGGCTTATTCTAGAGAGCGAACTTATAGAGTGTGCCCCGCACAGAATATTTGTTGTATGGATCTGAAAATTTTACACAGAATACTATAGAATGTACTCTAACCAACACTTTTAGTCTTACTTAATTTTGATATGTTATGAAGATGTTATGACGTTTTTACCCGAAACACATGTTTTAGACTAGTTTCAGGACTAGCCACAAACCCTATTTTCCATGGAGTGTAACTCCAAAAATATAATGACCCACAAGCTGAAATTCCTACCACAACTACTTGGATATATTTTCTCAATGGCCTATCAGTTTCATGGTCTAAATAATTCTATAAAAAAAGTTATTTCGAAAATGGTGAGGTGACCTGTAAATAGCATACCTTAGAAAACATCATCAAAATAATTTATCCTCCCTTGAATTTCAGCCTTCTTTACTTCAAATTCTTTCTGAAATTCATCTTAGATATACTTTGGTTACCTTGGTCACCTATATATATTCAATATGCTGAAGTGTGATATAAAATGAGATATCCTTGCCTCTTATTTATACTTTCATGTAGCTTCCTCAAGGGTTTATCTTTTAACCATCTTAACCCACTTTCCTTATTTTAGGGTTAACCAACTTCTAACCACTTGTCCAATTAGTAATTTATCCATTAATTTTATTATTTAAATAATTTATTTTGTATCCACTTTGATTTATAGTACACTCATCACTTCACTTTACCTCAAGGGGTTACCTTCTAACCATCTTAAACCATTTTCCTTATTTTAGGGCTAACCCACTTCTAACCACTTGTCAACTTAGTAATTTCTCCATTAATTTTATTATTTAAATAATTTATTTTATATTCACTTTGAATTATAGTACACTCATCACTTCAATTTATTATTTACCTTCTAAAAATCTCTTAAACCACTTTGACTACTTTGATCTTTTGGGGCTTCTAGATGACTCATGAGGGTTCTCCAACTTCACATGGCCATAACTCTCTAACCGTGAGGAGTTATGTGACGTTCCACATACCACTGGAAATGGAATGACATGTAATATCCATATAGAATAGTATTATCTACAAATATATCAAAACTCATACTGTTATCCATCAAACAAACTTGGGTCCATTACTCAAACCTAGGTTTTCCAACTTCACATGGCCATAACTTTCTAACCGTGAGGAGTTATGTGACATTCCACATAAAACCGGAAATTGAATGAAATGTACTATCCATATAGAATATTATTACCTTCAAATATATTAAAAATCATACCATTATACATGAAACAACCATGGATCCATTACCCAAACCTTTGTGCTACTAGAATTCGCTACCAGACTTTCTCCAAGGGTTGACATCAATCACTAAGGGTTGACATCAATCTAAAATATCACTCTCCAATGGTTGACATCAATGACAAACAACAATCCATACCAAATTTTGTCGCAAGAGTTGGTTCTAGGTTGTAATAGAGCCAAGCCTTAGCCCATTTTAAATGAAATAAATTTTGTTAATTGATCAGTCATAAGAGGCTTCTAGAACTAGGTCTGTAACATGTCTTTCACTCATTTATAGATCAAAAATGAAGAGGCATGAACTCGTCTACTAAATTCATTTCAAAATCATGAGGATGGATAGAAGATAGGGGATGAACAGAACTAAAAGAAAAATCCAGGTATCTAATTTTGATAAATCTGGTCTTCCTTTCAATAGAAAAAATAACACCAAACTTCAAATATTTGAACACAGGTCTTGTCTCACTCATAGAAAAACAAATGAAAAGCTATGAAAAAATAAAAATTGTAAATAAGACAAAACAATTAAGATGCAGGTCTTGTTCTACTCACAACAAAACAGAGGAAAAACTGCACTTCAAGGAATGCTTTAAATTAACTACAACAGAAGTATCACTGAATTGTAACCATTACAAGATGAATTAATGAATGGAAGGAAGAAAGAGAAGTAATGAAAACTTCAGAAACAATAACACATGAAGAAGACATAATTAAACAGTGACAAGGTGTAGAATCTCTTGGCATTTTGTTCTATATTTTCTAAAAATGAATGCATTACAAACCCAACTTCCAAAAGGCCCTCGGGTTGTTCGCCCCCTTTTTCCTCTTCAAGAAGATACAATAATATAAGTCTTCTACCCTCTTTCGAATAACTGAAAAATTATTCGAATTACAAAAGAAATCCCTCTATAAATGAATAGGTATCTCATGTAGCTATTGAGGTCGAAATCCTCCCAAAAGATAACAACAATTATCATCAATTTCATAAACTTTTTGTCATAGAAAATGGGCCAAACTGCTAAAAACTAGGGTTGTGGTTATGTTTCTGTATTTCTCGAATCGTGACAGTTGTGTATAAACTGAAAGAGGATTTTTCGAATCTGTTTGTTATGAGAAAAAACTTCTCTCAGTTCCCTGAGATCCATTTCCATTTGCCCCAGATCTGCATTTTACAAACATGTGTCAAAACAAGAAAATATGAGATCCGAAAATTAGGGCTCGGAGATGGATTCGATTCTCCCAATATGTGACAACTATAGGAAAACTGAGAGGCTATTTTTCTATGATGTTTTAGGCACAAAAAAATCTAACGATTTCTCAAAATGATACTCCATTCATTCGGAATCATTATTTGAAAATGATGACTCAGCACAGTAAAAAATGCCACATTTCTAAAAATGAACCTCACCTTGCGGGGGAATTTTGACTGTCTTACCAAGATCCAAATGAAATTATTAATACACCGATGGAAATATTAGGATATCGAGATGTCGATCAACTATTCAAATGCGGAAAATGGCCTCTCCAAGGCTGAGAAAAATGGTTTTTTCCCAAGGTAGTTTTTTGCATATGAAAAATCTACGATTTTCGCAGCTAACAGGCCGAAAACAAGGGTATCTTAGCTGCCGAAAGTCCTGGATTTCAGCGGCTAACAGTGCGGTTTCATAGCACCGTAAGCCACCGAAAGTCCCAAAACCCCGATTTCGGCTTTCGGGGAAACAAAGCAATGGTCAAAATCTCAATTACGAGTTTTCCGCGCAACTCTTAATCAAAGTTTGAATGCTTATAAAATGATATTAGTATAATGTAAATGTTTTATTTTTTTAAGTTTTAGTTTGATTTTGCCCGAAATTTGGTGAGGAATAGTTGGATTTGAGATTTGAGAGGCTAAGTTTGTATAATCCAAGTATCTCAGGGATTTTTCAGCACGTTGAATCCATTTATACATTCAAAAATACAATTTAAACAATAGAAAATAGTGATTTTGTCCAAATTCACTGAATTCCTACTGAAAAAACCCAAAAAATAAAACATTTGGCAAACTCAATTGATATTTGGGTTTCTGCAAATTGTAAATGTTGATTTAAGGTTTTATAGACATTACAGTTAATGCCCTGACTTTAATTCATGGAAGTCAAGGTGTACGATGGTTAGTCGAAAATCAATCCGTTAATTTTCTACACTTTTCTTTCGGTGTTTTGCAAACAGGATAGACAATTCTGTATGGTGATAGGGTTTGGCTCAAGGCACAACTTTGGAATTTTGTATTGTAACCCAGAGTTCCACGCAAAACTGTGTTTCTAATTCTGATCTATATGCTTGAAGACAAATTGTGAAATAATGATTGAAAAGACAAGTTGCACAATTTCCATAGCTAATCACACCATGGAAGGAAAATAAGGTAGTGGGCATTTAAGGGGCATGGATCAAAGTTAGTGGGTTTTGTTCCATCCCAGTTAGAGGTCCAATGGAATTGAGATAAGTTCAGGTGAAAGTACCGTACAATTCATATTTGAGTTATTTAGAGTGCATATTTGGGTTATTTTAGAGTGTAGATTTAGATTATTGGGGGAGCTAACCAGTCAAGTTTTGATTTTGTGGCCGGTCACTCCCCTATGACTATATGACTGGAATCTTTTAAAAATCTACAGCCAGATAAGGATAGGATAGCCTCCTCCTATAGGAATCTACAGTCGTGTTCAAACAAGACTCATAATATCAAGTAGAGAAAATGTAAAATGTTATATTTATATAACAAGTAAAGCAAAGCAAAACAGAAATATCAAGCAACCAACCATGGCTAGCTTGTGCTTGCAGCTCCCATCCAAATTATTCTTCTTCTTCGTCATGAATCTCTTGCCAGTTGTAGTAGTTCAGTGCAATGCCATTAATGAGGAAGCGAGAATCCTTGTGCAGATAAAAGAGATGGATTGGACTGACAAAAATAATGCTTTGAGCAACTGGAACGCATTGATGAAAGTCCGTGTAGTTGGAAAGGAGTGTTTTGTAATACTTGATTCAACGTAGTTACTAAAATTAATCTCACCAACGCTAACATTTCAGGAATCCTGAGTTCTACTATATGTGGCCTTCAAAATATGAAGGAATTGATACTGCTTGGGAACGATTTCGGAGGTCCATTCCCCTGCGGATTGTTGGCGTGCAAGCGTTTGCAGACGCTGGATTTGTCAGAGAACCTGTTTGTGGGAAGCTGGCCGCAACGAATCCATTCCCAAAGAGATTGGTGGAGCAGAGTTGAAATGGTTAGACATTGCCAACAATCGGTTCAACGGAATTATTCCTCCATAGATCGGACAGCTGAGGAATCTCTCGAGGTTCAATGCAAGCAATAACCGGCTGTCCGGGCCTCTTCCTGATGAGCTTGTAGACTTTCCACATCTCTCTTACCTCAATCTTTCAAACAACAGGTTAACAGGTGAAATTTATGCATTGTTAGGTTCCTTGTCAAATTTAAGCGTTCTAGATCTGTCAAACAATCAACTTGAGGGGGACATTCCTCCTGAATTGGGGTATCTGGGGTTAACCCTTTTTAACGTATCTTTCAACCAGTTGTCTGGCTCAATTCCGGTTGCTTTCAAAGATTTGCATTATAAAGATAGTTTTCTTGGCAATCCCTACCTATGCGAGGATCCGGGATTCGGGCTTAGGCTTAGAACATGTTCATCAAAGAAAAGAGATTCATTATTACATCATTATTTGCCCATAATACTAATCCCAATTCTGGTGTTAGCAATGGCAATTTTATTGTTTTCTTGTTTGATTTGTACTTCTTTTTTCAATATCAATACTAGCATACTGAGAAATTTCATTCTGGGAAAACCAAACAACTCAATGTCATGGGAAGTAACGTATTTTCAGACAGGCTTGGAAGTCAACGAATCATACATCCTCCAGCACTTGACAAAGGACAATGTGATTGGATCAGGTGGTGCTGGAAAAGTGTACAAGGCCACTTTCAGCAATGGCCAGGAGGTGGCTGTTAAAAAGATTTTGAAGAGGGTAAATGAATTTGAAGCAGAGGTTGAGATCCTGGGGTTGATTAGGCATGCCAACATCCTAAGGCTCCTGTGTTGCATCTCAAGTGCAGACTCAGATTTCAAGTTATTGATATTTGAATACATAGAAAATGGAAGCCTGTTTGACTGCCTTCATGGAGGATCAGAATCAATGCAGGCGTTGGGCTGGCCAGTACGACATAAGATTGCAGTTGGTGTAGCTCGTGGGCTGCACTACTTGCATAATGATTGTAGGCCTCCAATATTGCATAGAGACGTAAAATCAAGTAATATCTTGTTGGAATCAGAGTTTGAAGCCAAGATTGCCGATTTTGGTGTATCAAGAAGACTGTTATCTCGTCATCAGGTGGGGTCGGGAGAGCACGGTTTGACAATATCTGGATTCTCGGGGTCTCATGGCTACATTGCCCCAGGTAGGTATTTTATATCATTCCAGAAAACTAATTCAATTGATGTATCTAATATAGATTGATAAAACAATATTTATTATTAGTGGGTATCATAGCTCATTGGTATTCATGTGCAGAGTACGCATATGGCATGATGAAGGTAAATGAAAAGAGCGACGTATACAGCTTTGGGGTGGTACTGTTGGAGCTTGTAAGTGGAAAGAGAGCAACGGGAGAGACGAAGTATGGGGAAAGCCTTGACATTGTGGGATGGATCCACAAAAAGTTAATTTGCACAGAGGAGGAGGAGCAGCGGCTGTTGGGAGTATTGGACCGGCGAATTATAGAAGAGGAAGATGATGGCAGTAGTTGTACAGAGCAAATGTTGGTTATGTTGGCAATTGGTTTGCGCTGCACCGACACCGCGCCAGTTCGTCGGCCTTCCATGAAACAAGTGTTAGACGTTTTGCAGTCCACATGAAAGGACAAGAATGGTTGGATAGATGACTTGAATTGTACTTATAATTCAATATATATATATATATATAAAGAGGTTGTTATTTCCGGAAAGTCCATAAGAACTTTTTCGAATTTTAAATTTTGAGTAAAATGGTATAGGTTCGTTTTAACATTTTTATTTTCTTAAAACCTTAGTCATATTTTTAAAAGATTTTTTTAGAATTAAAAATTAAAATAGAAATCAAATCCTTAACATTTAAAGTTGTCTCAATCTTTATTAGAATTAAAATTATCAATTTCATATATGATTATTTTCATATATTAATAATCTTTTTACTACCTCCATACAATACTTGTTCATAATGTTTTTAAATTTTTTATAAATATTTACATTTCTCTTTTTACTACCTCCATACAATACTTGTTCATAATGTTTTTAATTTTTTTTTAAATATTTACATTTCTCATAACATTTAGTTATGTGATTTATATTTTTCTTTTAAATTATTAAAAATGTATATCACAAATTATATTTTTTTAATTATAAAAAATATTAATAAATTATTTTTTCAAACACAAAAATATTAAAGAAATCAACCTTCTTTCTAGGATGTCTTCCTTTTCTCCCTTCTTTTGAAGACCAAAACTACTTAGTAAGATCCCATGGTCTTTGAGGGGTGGGAATTTATTAACTTGAAAGCACTTTCCAAAACATTTTTTTTCCTTAATATGCAATGGACATTTTTACAAAGATTGATAGTGATCTCAAAGCACGTGGCTTTGTTGCATACATTCGTTGTACATTGATAGTGATTATTGTGTACTATTTCTATAATAGGGTCATTATCTTCGATTCAAGTTGAAGACATATTTCATTAAATTAAATGTGGCATTAAACATTAATATAAAATTTAGAGCTTTAGTGAAATGAAATGGATTTAGAGTGAAAAAATACTTGATTTACTATTTAAAATAATATATTAATTTTTTATAATTTAATATTATAATTATTTGATTTATTATTTAAAATAATATTTTTTTTTATAATTTAATATTATTATTATAAGATGTAAAATTATATATATAATTTTCTTATATATTTTCAAATATTATTATTAAAAAATTTATATTAAATTTTTTTTTTTTTTAAATAAAAAGTAGAACCTGCCGATTTAATCAAAATTCTTACAGAGTATAAACAGTGAGTATCTAAGACCACCCAAAATGCTGCCGATTTAACGGAAACCAGCATATATATCGGGCTAGTAGAGTCATATGAAAGTCTTAAGAACAGAGTAGCATCTGTCCTGCCCGGAGGAAACCAGGACAGATGCAGAAAATACCATCTAAATACATATAAACAGTGAAGTAGTAAAACTAGACATATAAAACTAGAAACTGAAATAGCATAAGACACCTAAGTGCCTGGTGACCTGTCATCTCCGCAATTCTGCCGCGTGGTTCCTGCCAGGATGGCAAAGGCTTGAGCGCACAGGGGACATCTCCGCTTGACGGGCTCATTGGACAGCGCATCAAAGAGCATATCCATGCGTTGGCTCATGAGGAGGGCCCGGTGTTCCAGATCCGACATGCGTCCATGGAGATCACGCAAGATAGCCAGGTGTTCGCCCTCAAGGAATGAACCATGCAAGCTGCCACCCTCTTCCATCGTCGCCTCGGAGCTCCCGTTGAACGCTACCTGCTCCTTCGCAGCCGTCGCACCCTTCGAGCCTTCATCGAACGCCTGTGCACCAAGGCAACTACAATTTTCGTCACCCGTCCAGGGGATTTCCTCCACTAAACAACCAGGAATGTCGTCTAGCAGTGTCGAATTGAGCTTGCAGATTTCTGGATGGGTCTCCTCCTGGGGCTCTTTGCCAAGATTCGGGAATTCCATAGTAAGTGC
>ML776776.1:92923-118393 GCA_009831015.1 Picea engelmannii
AAGGGAGTGGTTCGAAGACAGGCGTAAAATAACTAGATTACTAAAAAATTCGGTCGAAAGGGATAGTAAGGACGTCAATGAGATGGAGAGGAACAAGAATCTAAGTATTGATTACGTTAAAATTAATAGATTATGGGTTCAATATTGTTTTTCAATTTATACTCAATGTTTTCTTTTAAAATCTATTGTTGTATGATGATCGAAATATATTTTAACATATTGTTTTGTGTTTGAGAAATATTTTTAGTATATTTATTATTTACAAATTCTTATATTCAATGTTTTATTTTAAAATCTACTATTGTATGATGATCGAAATATATTTTAACATATTGTTTTGTGTTTGAGAAATATTTTTAGTATATTTTGTTTTCTTTTAAAATCTACTGTTGTATGATGATCGAAATATATTTTAACATATTGTTTTGTGTTTGAGAAATATTTTTAGTATATTTATTATTTACAAATTCTTATACTCAATGTTTTATTTTAAAATCTACTATTGTATGATGATCGAAATATATTTTAACATATTGTTTTGTGTTTGATAAATATTTTTAGTATATTTATTATTTACAAATTCTTTTAAAATCTACTATTGTGTGATCGAAATATAATTTAACATATTGTTTTGTGAAATATAATTTAACATATTGTTTTGTGTTTGAGAAATATTTTTAGTATACTTGTTATTTACAAATTAACAATATTAAGCATTTTTGTTTGTTCTTATTATGATGTGGCACATTCTCCTTTAGATACGAACTTAGATAACCTCTTTGCAATAAGTGCTAGGTAGCCACTATGTTTATTCCTTCCATGTGAATGTGTAATACTAAAATATGATAATGAAATAGCAATGTAACCTCTTTGCAATAAGTGCTAGGTAGCCACTATGTTTATCCCTTCCATGTGAATGTGTAATACTAAAATATGATAATGAAATAGCAATGTTGCTAAGAAAGAATTGTAATAGTGTCATTAAACTTAATTCAAGCCTTTTTGTTTTGTTCCATTAAAATTAATTTTAAGACTCTTGTTTTGTTCATGTATATAATAAAATAAATAAGTATTGAGAATGTTGACTAAAAACATGGTATTTTTTCTTTTATGACAATGTTTAATTTTCTATTAATATATTATGTAAACTAATCAAAGACCCCAAAGTTTATTATTCAGTTTTTAAACTATAAATATAGTCATTTTCATTTAATGGTCAAATAACCATATAAAAATTAAGGAAGCTTGAATAATGCCAAGTTAAGTAGTGCCCCAAATTTATAGTGTAGTTGAGGTCAGCCACCAATTAGATGAAGGGTTGACTAAACTACTTATAGAGATAAAACATGTGATCCAAAATGGATTATTATATAAGTTTTCATCTATCTTGGTACTTTTTGGGTGGAAAAATTGGAAGAATTGGCTTGCATGGCCCATTTTAGTAGCAAGTCCCAGTTTGGATATTCGAGGTTCAAAACCTTCTAGAGTCATTTTGAGGCATCGAAAATCACTTTTTGGGGTAAAAAATTTGCAAGCATATATCCTAACCCCTCGATGTTGTTCTATGCGAGAGATTTCCAATGATTTGAAAATCACCTCAATTAGAGTTCCTATGTGGAAGTTATCTCTTCTACAAGTTGACGTACCATGTTGACCACCATGGTACCAAGTGTATGCCACATCATACCCCATTACTCACACATGTGGGTCTAGTCACATGTGGAATTTCAAAAAGATTCTATAAGGTCCAAAACCTTAACACTAATTGAGAGTTGAGGATGCAAAAACCCTAACCCTAGATGACTATCAGGCTATGTTAAATATTGGGTTGCTAGGAAGAAAGGGGTTTCCATTATTTCAGCATTGTACTTGTTCCATAGTTGAGTAGAGCATTTAGGAGTGGCATTTGAGAGCATAATAGAGGAGGAAGAATTTGTGTAGTATCCATTCATGTCACAATGTCAAAGGAAACTCCATAGTGAGTGCCCCTTTCTTTGTATTTTCATTTTCATAATTGAAGAAAAGATAGTAGAGTATAGGCCTCACCTTCTAAGTGTGTTTTCTCCCGTATCGAATTCTCAATGATACATGTTGTGTTCATTTGTGTGGATGGTGTGTTCTTTTTCTTTTATTTTCATATTTCAATTATTTTCATAAATTTGAGCATTAAGCTAGTAATAATAAATCTAGGATCTAAAGAAATAAATTGAATAATACACTATTTCAAAATCTTGAAAGATATTTTGTGATGAACCATTTTAGTACAATATCCACGACAATTTATAGATTAATATGATGTACATGTATTGAAAAATATGAAGTATTTGATTTCTTATAAGGCAAATACAAAGATATCCCCCCCCCCCCACACACATTAAAAAGACTTGAAGCATCATCAAATTAATGATGATAAAAAATTAACATGAGCTTTGAAAAATTTAAGTTCAAGGTGGGGTTGTCATCCGTCAAGGGCCTTGTGTGTGTGTGGGAGAGTATGTGTGTGTGTGTGTTCCAACCATGATATAAAAGAAATAGAAATAAAGTTTATCTAGGTTTACCACAATAATTGTTGATGTATCTAAAATATATTCACCATCAGAACCAAAATGTTGATCTTAGAAAAAATGTGAAAAAACAATGCATTTGCCTCTAGAGGATGGGATGGGGCTCTCATAGATTAGAAATCAAATAAAAAAACCTAGAAATAAGAATTAGGAGAAAATTTAGTTATCAATTGGTATTTCTCAATGTACACATGAGTTGAACACTAATCAATCCAATTTTTAGTAAATTCCCTTTGCAGGCCCATATTGGTTTCCTCTTTAACACTAATCTGATCCACACCATGTTCCATACCATATAGTGTGATGAAATGATATCCAATAATGTCATTATGCCAAATTAATCTATGACAAAATCGATGAGCCATATCCTAATCTCTTTTGGTGAAAATTTCTTTAGACTTTCAAAATCAACACAAAGATATTCTTAATTCATGCTACCTTAATGTTAAAGGCCTACTTAGTTATCAACTAAGAATCAACAATTTTAATGAAGAACCTTCCAAATGCATTTTCATATTGTTTGTGTTGAAGAACATGTTAGATCTTTGTTTCTCGATGCTATAGAAGTATTTAATCAGTCCTTTGAGTATTCTCTTCCTGTAATTCTAACATTTTTTTATTCCAAGAAATCTTTGATATGATGGAAGATTGTATTTTCATATTTCAATAGGGGTCACAATCTTGACTTTGTCCATGAATAAATTGAAATAATTGGCACTGAAGTAGATATCTTTCTCTACTTTGGAATGTAGTGTTTTCTTCAATGTAATAGCCGTACGCCCTAGTGTAAGATTCCTATCAACAACAATGAAATGTCAAAAAGAAATTGTGATATGTCTTCCAAACTAGAAGCCATAGTTTTCTTTACTTCCAATATCAACTACTTGGACATTGGTTATTCTCTTGTGCATATTTCATGTGTCAATTAGAGCTTGTATATCTAATGGTTCAATCAACAAGAGTTGAGGATTAAAGATGTTCTCAGATCCAATCAACTTTTGTTGCATGACTTATATTTTCCTTTTCTTCTCATCCAAATAATGTTTAAGTATATCTCTAGTAGCTTCATGCAATCAAATATCTTTTGATGCATTCAAGTTCCTCAGATCAAGTTCAGTGTTTACTTTTGATATCATGCTCTCTCCTTTTAATTTTACTCTAGAAACCATCATCTCCTTTTTCTTCCTATATTAATTAGCATTATGTAGGATAACTAATTCATCTTGAAATGTTATAGATCTAGTTCCCTAGCACTATTATCCTAAATATATTCTTTACTTCTCATAATAGCCTCAAGCCATGGATGCATCTTAGTCAAATCCAAGTTTTTTTGGCTTTCTATGAATGTGTCCACTACCTTACCTTTGTCTATAACACTAGTGGGATGTTTATTAGTTTTGTGAGAATTGGGTCTCTTCTTAGTGGAAGAATTTTTTATGGTCACCGCCTCCACCACAATTGCAAATTTCTATGAGTATTTTTGGAACTACCTCTAGTTTGTGAAATAGTGATCACAATTTTATCTTCAACCTTCTCAAAGTATTTGGGGTTAGGGACATATGAAGTTTGAATATTCCTTGCATAAGTTTTAACATGGGGTTTCCACCTGCATTCCTTATCAACAATAATATGTAAAATAATATCGTTCAACTTGTGCTTTATCCTCTCATCACAATTCCATCCCTCATGCCACCTAATGAATTCAACTCGACCATGGTTTTTGATCTTCAAAATCATGGATGGAAATGGGGTTGTCAAAGTTGTCCTTGTTTTAAATTACATCTTTATCACTTAGTGGCTCGCTTCACCCTTCAACTATATCTTTTTCAAAATTACTAACAACAGATTATGGGAATCCATTGCCACAACAAATAGTCTTCCTGTGTCTTCTGAAAATGCCATCGGGGTCAAACCCTAATTTCTCTTCAATCTCCTACAACTCTAAAGAGTACATTTCATGAAAAATACCTACAAAATTGTCAATTGATTACTTTAAAACCCCCAAATTCAAATTCCATATGGATAAATTGTTTCCCTCCCTTCTTAGAGATAACATATTCCCATTTAATATTCCGCCTACATAATTTTGATAGGAAAATACCCACCCTAGAATTTTTTTAGCAACAAACTAGGTTTTCCTTCAAACCCATAAGAAAAATTATAGTATACTTATCAATGTTTGAAAACACATACTTAGCTAAAATTTGAGTGGAAAATGCCACATCCTAGATTAGAATGCATTTAAAAATACATTTGTGTTTACATGACCATGCTTGTTACATAGAAATACCCCTTGATGGTAAGTATGGGTCCACATTCTCCATTGAAGCACATAGTTTTGAAGTAGTTTTGTCGTAGCTTCATCCCCACATATCTCTCAATCTTGTAAAATCATTGAGATATTGCACCATCCCTATCTCTTTAATAGCACAACAATTATCACCATGTTTTTTTTAATGACTAGATATGTTTTTGAATGATAGGGAACTTGGTCATGTGGGTGAGCTTTATGCTCTGAGCTATGGAACATTTATTGGAACACTTGGGTAGTATATGCATTGTTTGACACCTATGTATATAAATCCAATGATGCATATACTTTTCCAATACATTCAATTACAATTGTAGGAATTGGTGCATCAAATGCAATACTGCATTCACCATTCACCTTGTGAGAGAAGTCTTCACACTTTAGAAGTGAAAATATCTTCACCTTGTGTTGTGGGTGAATTACAGAATTTATTCCTTTTGGTCTTGTACATCCCCCATGTAAATTTTATGTTCATGCAACCACTACCCCATTCCAAGTCATCTACATCTTGTGCCAACATATCCTTCATTGCCACTTGTCTACCCCATCACAACAACCACATGTCATTTGATAAGACCAATTTGAATTAAAGTCTTGAGATGGAGAGGAAAATGATACATGAAAAGAGTGGAGGGTGTAGGAGGAGTAAGGGAGGAGGTGGATATATTCACCTTTTTCCCCAAGGAAATTGTAGATGGGAAAGGAGAAGAAGAGGGAAGGTGGGGGAAACATGGTAAGGGAGATGGAATGGGAAGGGAAGTATGTAAAGAGGGAATGTTGAAGGTAAAGGTAGATGTTTGAGGAGTAAGAGAAGGGGTCAAGAATTTTTCCGTCTACCTTGGGTGGGGGGGAAGGGAGGGCCAAGGTAAGTGAGAGTGTTGGTAAAGTCAGAGAGTGGAGGAAAATGTATGATGGAAAGGGTTAGATAATATATCCCTCCACCATAGGTTAAAAATATAAAGGAAGTGGGGAATGGAAAGGTAAGGAACATAGATGCAAGGGTAAAAGAATGAAAAAGGAAGGTGGGGATGACATGGTAAGGGAGATGGAAGGAGAAGGGTGATGAGATATAAAGAGGGAAGACATATGGAGGAGTAAGTGAAGGCGTTAAGAGTTCCACCTTCTACAATATGTAGGGTAAAAGGGAAGGTGGGGTTATGTGAGGGTGGTGGTAAATGTGAAAAGAAGAGTAAAATATATGATGTAAAGGGTGAGATAATATTTCCCTCCACCATAAATGAAAAAGGGAAAGGAAGGAGACAATGGAAAGGTAAATAACATAGAGGTAGGTTTGAGGAGGAAGGATATGATAAGGAAAGGTAGGGATGCAACATACCCAACCACCCAGAGGTTGGCCACGCTACCCAAAAAACTCACTTCCAAACTGATTCTGAATTTTGATAATAGTTAATTCGAAATTAATCATAAAAGAATGACATGCATTAATCAATATCCATGCTACAACATAAAATAAATAAGTAGTGTGCCATGCAAAAAAAATAACCAACAAGCATGTAGATATAAATACATCTCATAGATAATTAAATACACAACAGAATATACATTATACATAAAAAACAAATGGCACTTATCTTTGCAAATAAGCATTCACCAACTGGCTGCCGACCAAGGATGTTCCTCCCAAACATAGACAATGTTGTTCATTTACTCTCAACAATAGGTCACCCTCGATTCAGGGCTATGAATCCACAAGGATGGTTCCTAGGCCAAATCTGAAAACCAAAACAGTTGGCTAACTAGCTCTTAGGTTTCCCAATCACACAACAAATCTTAATTTCCAGGTCTCTTTCCCCTTCAGCCTGCACAACCCAAAGAAATGAACACCTTTCTATTCCATGCAATCCCTCAAGTTGTTCCATTTCTCTCCAGGGCTCCAGCGCTACTGGTTAGGAAATCTCCTTCCTAGAAAATCCAAGGATTCTTAGTTGTGGACAACTCTTTCCTAACTTCCATCAATCTAATGCACTCAGGAATCCATTCCCTCCTAGAATGATCAATAATTTATTACAGCCATCTAGAAATGGATCTCCTCTTCCAATCATTCATTTCCATGCTTAGACCAAGAGCACATGAATTAGCAAGAATGAGGCACCAAAAATGAAAGAGTGAGAAGGGCGTAAGAGTGAATGGAGAAGAACAAGTGAACCCCCAAAACAACCTAGAAGAGATGTTTATATAATTACATGAAAACAAGAATTACATGGCCTTCCTCCCAAGAAGCTCATGTAACCACTTTTCCCAATTAAAACAAATATGGGTAAATAAAATATAATAAAAAGACGTAGCCCCTTAATTCCCCTCTCTTGTGGAATCATAGCCCTCTATCTTTTGTCCTTGTTCGTCTTGTAGCCAACAATGTATTTTTTTTTATTAATGTATATAGAAGTATTACATTTCCTAGGCACTCTAGCCCCTTTTCAACTTTACCGATTCACCATCCTAATGTCACATTTACTTAATACATTATATTTCATATGGATTAAAATCAAGGTGTTACATCCCCCTTCCCTTATTTTGGCATTGTCCTCAGTGCACAACACCATATCGGTGTTCTTAATATCACAAAGCTAGGCTCTTTGGCCTTAATCCACACAAACAATCAAACCAATTTCTTATATACATAGGCACTCTGTCCTAAAATAAAACATGCATACATAGGCATTCTGACCCAAAACATCTATATTGATCTTCAGAATTTACATTTTTGACAACAATTCCAACTGGAAAGCTCTCCTTCCTTATCAACCTACACAACCCAAAGAAATGAACCCCTTTCACTGCCATGTAGTCCCTCATGTTACTCCACTTCTTTCCAGGGCTCTAGTGCACTTGACCAGAAAGTTTCAGAGTTGTGGATCCAAGAATTCCAGCTGCAACAAGTCCATTGGACTTCCTTCATTCTACGCCTTCATCATTGAGCTTGATTTCCTTCCAGTTATGTTTTTCTCGAGATTCCATATTCCATGGCCAACATCTCATCTTTATTATACACATATAGTCATCATTAAATATCATTATAATAATTTTCTATCATAAATGTCAAATCTGTTTTATACAGGAAAACAAAATTTTCCAAGCATCAACTTCCTGCTCATAATTTGTTTGTCTGTTGCAATTGCAGACATCAATGTTTATTATGGATTACAACAATTTCATACCCAATACCATTATTCTTGCAATTTTCTCAACCTTCAATCAGACAAACCAATTGTTAGCATATTATAACATTTTTTTTTAATTTCTCAAATCTGTTTATATACAAGAAATAAAATTCCAAGGCATGAGGTTTTTTCTCATAATGCTTGGCTCTTATAGCAACAAGAATTGGTCTTATGTATGGGCTTACATCCCTGCCACGTCCAAGACCATTCTCCCTACAATTTCCTCAACCTTTCATTCAACCACACAAAATGTTAGCATAACATAACAATTGGTAACTATTAATTTCTAAAATCTATTTTATATAGGAAAATAAAATTTCCAGGCATGAATTTTCTTCTCATAATGTTTGGCTCTTGCAGCGCCAGGCATTGGTCTTATTTGTGGATTTACATCCCTGCCATATCCAAGACCATTCTACCTGCAATTTCCTCAATTTACACTCAACCAAACAAACTGTCAATATCTCATGTACAAGATATATGTATTTTCATGGCAACAATTCAAAAAAAAATTCACAAAGTGATCTCAGAATTGTTTACAACTACAATTCAATAACTTCCATTAATTCAACTATTAATTGGAAGGAACCCATGATTCTCTACTGTCTACACTTGTATTTGTTGGTTATGGAGCATGATTATGTTCTTAATTCATAGGTCTTTGTTTTTATCCGTGTTAATACCCCATGAAGAATTTACACCCCAGAAGAATGTACACTCCTCCACACGAGGGAGTGCAGAGGGGCGTTACCCCCTCTGAGGGGTTTGGGGGCAAGTGGGCCCCTATCAGGGGTTTGAGGGCGAAGCCCCTGAAGGAAAAATTACCTTGTAAATGTATATTGTAATTTCATTGTAAATTTGGACCGTTCATTATAAGGTCACAGATCTGACGATAGATGTTATATTAGGGTTTTTTTCCCTAGAAGGAAACCCTCTTTTATGAGGGAAATGTATTGTGGCTATGCATCATTGCGAATATTGTATTCTGAGCGAGGAGACTATGAGAGAAAGAAGAGGAAGTTACAGTGAGTTTGTTGTAGGTTGTATCCATTCATTTTGTTGGATAATAATAAAGGAAGGACCTAACAATTTATTTGGTGGACATAGCCCACACTGGGTGAACCACGTATATCTGTGTCTCTATTGTATTGTTTATCTTTTGTGTTTTATTTCTGTATTTGTTTTATTTTATTGCTCTATGATCATGTTTTTCTAACAACTGGTATCAGAGAAAAAGGTAACTTGCAGGAAAAGAGGGTTCATGGTTTGAGTGGGAGCAATGGAGGAAGATGGAAAGTTTAGGGTCGAGAAATTTAACGGCCAAAACTACCAGTTATGGAAGACGCGGATGGAAGATTATTTATATCAGAAGTATCTATTCCTACCATTGGGTGGAATAGAAAAGAAGACAATGGCCATGAAGGACGAAGAATGGGAGTTTCTTGATAGAAAGGCACTATGAACAATATGGTTGAACCTGGCAGCATCGGTGGATTTCAATATTTCGAAAGAAAAGACAACGAAGGAGTTGATGGAAGCATTGGCTAAACTATATGAAAAACCCTCGGTGTCCAATAAGGTATTTATAATGAAGAGATTATTTAATATGAAGATGTCAAAAGGTGGGTCTGTTGCAGATCATTTAAATGAATTTAATACAGTTACTAATCAACTAAGTTTTGTAAAAGTGGACTTTGATGATGAGGTCAGGGCTCTTCTAATCTTATGCTCATTTCTAGAAAGCTGGAACAACTTGGTCATGGTTGTAAGTAACTCTTTCTCTGGTTCAAACACTTTAAAATTTGATGATGTTGTTGGTGTTATCCTTAGTGAGGAAATGCGATGAAAAAGCACAAGTGAGACATCAAGTAATGCGTTAAACATGGATAACAGGGGAATACAAAAGGATAGAGGAAAGGGCTCAAGGAACCGTGGGAATTCTAGGAAGGGAAGATCCAAATCCATATTTGGAAAGATAGAGTGTTGGAATTGTGGGAGGAAAGGACATCTGAAGAAATACTGCGAAGCTCCAAAGAAACAAAGAGATGGACATCATGAGAAAAATCAGGAAGCAAATGTAACAGGTGATGTGTTACAAGATGCTTTGATTCTTTCTGTAGATAATATTTTTGAGTCTAAGGTAGTAGATTCAGGGGCTTCATTTCATGCCACACTCCATAGGAAACATTTTCTAGATTATGTTCAAGGTGATTTTGGACAGGTTCATTTGGGCGATGATGCACCCTGTAAAATTGTTGTAATAGGAAATGTAAAAATAAAGCAAAGCAATGGAAACCAATCATTGTTGAAAGATGTAAGACATGTTCCAGATCTAAGGAAAAATATAATTTCAATAGGGCACTTGGAAAGTGAAGGTTGTATATCCATATTTACAGATAAGGTGTGGAAGGTCACCAAAGGATCATTGGTGATAGCAAAAGGAGAGAAGGAAGGTACATTGTATTTATGTACTTGTAATACTGACTCTTCTATATCTTTAGATTCTATAGGAGTGGATACAACACTATGGCATCATAGGTTTGGACATATGAGTGAGAAGGGGATGTAGATACTTCACAAAAGAAAATTGTTTCCAGATCTTAAACAAATTGATTTGGATTTTTGTGAGCATTGTGTTTATGGAAAACAGAAGAGAGTCAGATTTCTCATAGTTGGAAAAGAAAAGAAGGGTGAAAGGTTAGAGCTTGTGCATACAGATGTATGGGGACCATCTCAGGTATTATCTCTTGGTGGCTCTCATTATTATGTTACTTTTATTGATGATGCAACTAGAAAAACTTGGGTTTATTGCATTCAATAAAAATATGATGTTTTTTATACTTTTAAGAAATGGAATGCTTTGGTTGAGAATGAGATAGGAAAAAGGTTGAAGTGTCTTAGATCAGACATTGGAGGGAATATTGTAGCAAGGAGTTTGATGATTATTGTTTATACCATGGGATTCATAGAGAGAAGACAGTTCCAAGAACACCACAAGAAAATGGTGTGTCAAAAAAGATGAACATGACAATCATGGAGCGTGCAAGGAGTATGAGATTGCATGTTGGTTTTCCCTTACAGTTCTGGGCAGATGCTGTAGATATTGTTGTTTACTTAATAAACAGAGGACCTTCAAGCTCTTTGGATGGTATAATTCCAAAAGAGGCATGGACATTTAAAAAGGTAAACTATTCTTTTTTCAAAACTTTTGGTTGTGAATCATTTGTCCATATTGATAAAGAAAATAGAACAAAGTTTGAGGCAAAACCAAGAAGGGTACCTTTATTGGATACAGTGTTAATGATTTTGGTTAACTCTTATGGGATTATGAAAATAAAAAAACCATTAGGATTAGAGATGTCATATTCAATGAGAAGGTCATGTACAAAGATCAGTTGCAAGGAAAAAAACAGGAAAAAGGAAAATCAGAATACACAGTGCTTGATGAGATCACTGAAAAATAAATTACAAAGGTACTAGAAAATCATAATGTACAACAATAGGATCAACATGCACCTCAAACTCCTGCAAGTGTTGTTATAAAATCTACCAGGTTAAGTATACCCCGTGAACGGTACTCTCCTTCATTGTATTATTTATTGTTGACTGATTCTGGTGAACCAGAATGTTATGAAGAGACAATGCAGGTAGAAACAAAAAATAAGTGGGAGCAAGGAATGAAAGAGGAAATGGATTCCTTATTAAATAACTAGACTTGGGACTTGGTTTAGTTGCCTACAGGAAAAATAGAATTGCAGAATAAATGGGTTTACAAGTTGAAGGAAGAAGATGGAAGAAAAAAGTAGTACAAGGATAGACTTGTTGTAAAGGGGTTTGCACAAAAGAAAGGTATAGATTCTGATGAAATATTTTCTCCTGTTGTTAAAATGACTTCAATTAGGACTATTTTACATCTTGTGACAGTAGAAGATTTGCATCTTGAACAGTTAGATGTAAAAACAACTTTTATCCATGGGGATTTGGAGGAAGAGATTTATATGCAACAACCACAGGGGTATGAGGTCAAAGGGAAGGAAAATTTGGTATGCAGTTTGAAAAAGACCTTGTATGGCCTAAATCAATCTCCAAGGAAGTGGTATTTGAAGTTTGACAGGTTTATGACAGAACAAGTTTATAGTAGATGTCATTCTGATCACTGTGCTTATTTTAAAAGGATAGAAAATGGAAGCTATATTATCTTGTTATTGTATGTAGATGACATGCTTGTTGCAAGGTATAATATGCAGGATATAAATGTGCTCAAGAATAAATTAGCTAATTCATTTGCAATGAAGGATCTGGGTGCTACAAAGAAAATCTTTGGTATGATAATAACAAGAGACAGGAAAAATCGCAAAGTGGCATTGTCTCAGGGTGAATACATAGAGAAGGTGTTGGAGAGGTTTAGAATGCAAAATGAAAAACTAGTTAGTACACCTTTCACCAGCCATGTCAAATTAACTAAGGAAATGTATCCCAAGACACAAGAGGAAATAGAATACATGTCAAGGGTCCCTTATTCATCAACAGTTGGCAGCTTGATGTATGCGATGGTTTGCACAAGATCAGATGTTGCACATGCAATGGGAGTTGTGAGCGGGTATATGAACAATCCAGGTAAAGAACATTGGGAGGAAATAAAGTGGATTCTCAGGTATTTGAGAGGTACTTCTACTCATGCATTATGTTTTGGAGGTTCAGACATTGTTCTACAGAGATATGTTGATTCAAATATTGAAGGTGATAAAGATAGCAGGAGGAGCACCACAAGGTATGTTTTTACTATAGGTGGAACAACAGTAAGTTGGATTTTGAAATTGAAAAAGGTTGTTGCACTTTCAACAATAGAGGTAGAGTATGTTTATGCTATAGAGGCTAGTAAAGAGATGATTGGTTACAAATATTTATGGAGGAATTGGGAAAGAAGCAGAATAATAGTGGGTTGTACTGTGATAGTGAGAGTGCCATTTATCTTGAAAATAAATCATTCTTCCATTCGAAGGATAAGAATATACATCTCAAGTACCATTTCATACTATCCTTCTTGGAATATGGACATTTGAAGTTGGGAAAGATACATACTAGCCAGAATCCTGCAGACATGTTAACAAAGGGAGTAACCAAGGAGAAATTGAGTTCCTGATCAGTTTCAATTGGTCTTCAAGAATGAATATGAGGATAAGAAATTTTTCAGGTCCAATAAATTTCATAGTCCAGTAGATACAAGAGTGGTGGAGTTGTTGAGATCAGTCTCCAAGTGCGAGATTATTGGTTTTGAAGCCTGATTATGTTCTTGATTCAGAGGTTTTTGTTTTCAGCTGTGTTTATACCCCAGGAATACTTTACACCCCAGAAGAATGTACACTCCTCCATGTGGGGGAATGCAGAGGGGGGTTACCCCCTCTGCGGGGTCTGGGGGGTCCAGCGAAAAGTAGGCCCCCTGCGGGGGTTTGAGGGCGAAGCCCCCGAAGGAAAAATTGCCTTGTAAATGTATATTGTAATTTCATTTTAAATATGGACCGTTTGTTATAAGGTCACAGATTTGACGGTAAAAGTTATGTTAGGGTATTTTTCCCTAGAAGGAAACCCTCTTTTATGAGGGAAATGTATTGCGGCTATGCATCATTGTGAATATTGTATTCTGAGTGAGGAGACCGTGAGAGAAAGAAGAGGAATTTACAGTGGCTTTGTTGTAGGTTGTATCCCTTCATTTTGCTGGATAATAATAAAGGAAGGACTTGAAAATTTCTCTGGTGGACGTAGCCCACACTGGGTGAACCACGTATATCTATGTCTCTATTGTATTGTGTATCTTTTGTGTTTTATTTCTCCATTTTTTTTATTTTATTGCTCCGCAATCCTGTTTTTCTAACAGTATTATCAACCAATATTTTCTTTCTTCTATTTGTCAATAGTTTTATCACGATGTTCCCTTGACAAATCTTTTCCATAATTTATCATATTATGTAACTACTTTAACCTGCAACTTTTCTTGTTGCAATATCTAATAGCTCCTGAAGTGTTTTCAACTTCATGAATTATCAATACTCACATCATTTGAGTTGTTAACATAATCATTTATATGTTATATAATATATACATCCATTCACCAATATGCATTCAATAATTCCTGTAATACCGCTTGTAACATTTTCAACAACTCCAAAAAGTGATCTCAACATGGTAAAAAACAACAATTCAATCACCTTCAACTAGTATTTATATTAAATATAATGCAACTATCCATCATTATGTATTTTTAGCACCGCAAACCTTTCAAAATGCAACAATTAATTATTAAATAAAATAACAATCGATGTGCCAATACCCATGGCCACATTTATACAATGCATCTCTACATTGACTACATAATACCACATAACTATTTCATGTGTTCACCAAGGTGAGTTGGAAGGTCTAGCCAACACCTCAACACATCATCCACAAACTTCCTACTACTTTCATGACTATTTGGATACCTTCATTTTCAACCCAAACACAACACCAAGAATATAATTCTTAAGTTCTCTTTAGTGTCGTCAAAGAGGTTGCAGTTCAAACGACATCTATACAGTAGATACGATTGAGCACTCACACAGTGCTATAGCCCTTCCATATCTAACCATCTCATGGTCTCACACATGACTAACTCTATGAATATTTATTGTTATATCAAGAGTATGTCTCCTGACTTGACCTGGTTATGATCTCATAATCAATCATAACAAAATATGCAAACTAAATTTTATCTGAATGAATTCTAGCGTCAACAACATTTATATACTCTAGGAATTTGGCCATTACATGTCAATTTAAATATTGAAAAATTAATTGAGGGAATTATTATCTCAATTCCCTCCAACATCTATGCATCAAAATAAACTAAATGCATACTTGCATGGTTGTTATCAACCTACTTGACGTTATCTGATCAACTGGTATTTGTAAAAGATTGCAAGCTTTCTCTTCCATCCTTTCGATTACCATTCCTACCACCCTCATGGGTCTTCACATAGATGGAATTCATAAGCAATAACATCAACATCCACATCTTTAACCATGTTATATCATTTTTCTTGAATACATAATCCATATTCCATAATTAGTCATACTCAATTGCTATAACATCATTATTGCATGTATATAACCACAAACTATTCTAAGTCCTCAAGCATGCCATATGCATATCCAAGCATGTGCATATGCACAATGCACATCTATATGCACCAAGCATTCACTATCAACATGCCTACTAATGCATATGCATTCTAACTTCATAGTATGCATCATGTAGTCTAGTGCATTTATGTTTCAATTCACTTATTTGTTTATTTATTTATTTGTAGCTGGTTTTCCTTGAATTTCTTCATATCCTTGTTTCCCTGTGTGCTCCCATTCTACTCATTTGCACTATTGTTCCACCATATGAATACTTTCTAGCCAAGTTCCACTTGTCCATTCTGCAATCCAACCAACGTGTTCTATTTACAACAACCTCCATTAGGCATTCATATCCAAAATTTACCTTTATGAAACATTCTAGAACCTTGGAATGAAGTAGCTCAGAACATTCCATCACTCTACTACCGCGACATTCTTGAATCAAATACTATTACTCCTAGTTGTCCATTAGATTACTTCATTAACATTTCCCTGTGAAACCATACCTTTCACACTTAATACCATTCCCAATGGAAGTCTATTTTCATTCAGTGGTACTTTTCAAGTGAAAGTTTATTCATTTTTCTATCTCCAATTTCTTTGCATTGGTATCATGCTTCCACTGTGAACTTTGATATCAGAAGTGGATTTCTTTGTCTGAGTAATTTTAAACAAGTAGCTAATTCATATCTAACAAATCCTTCCCAGGCACTCTTGCGCTTGACACATTGAGATTATTCACACACCACCTCTTAAGCTCCTTGTTCTCTTTCACATCAAGCTTGTAGTTGTCTACACATCTCTACCTTCAAGGCTATGGAGCCTTAATTTTCCTTTCTATTCTCATTAATGATATTATTCACCTGCTAACTTCATTTCCTATGTGAGGATTCTTTCTTTTTTTGTACCTACAATTTATTCACACTCTATAGCAGTTAAATAATAATCCTTCTATTATTCTCTTCTCAAGTTCTTTATCCACTTTTCATTACTTTCCTTGTAGCTCTTTATTGCATCATCCAACTTATGTAAGCTCTATCATGCTTCCATGACTCTGATATCTGATCCTAGTCTTGAATTGATCTGATTATGCCCCTAATTCTGCCAAATCTGCAAGCAACCATTTTGTTAGAATTATACATATTATAGAAATTTGTCAATTAACGTTACATGTACTTTTTTTACTTAGTTCATGAAGAATTATATCATATTTGTCCAAATTATAATAATTCCAGGTCATTCTCCTCTGAATCATCTTTCCAACGACTATACTCTTGCCCCGATATGATTTCTGAGCTGAAAATTATGGCTTCTTTAAAAAACCACTTTCACCCCATTTTTTCATTTTCTCCACTGGTGTAAGTTTATTGAAATTCCAACTTCAGTCAACTGAAGAAGAAAACGTGTTAGGAACTAGAGAAACTTTTATATGAGGCGTATATAATAAAAATGACAAGGAATTCATAACAATTCTCATATTTTCAATCTGATGCTTCAGTAAAAAACTACAATAATCTAGAAATGACAACTTTTCCATTTTTCACTAAACCAAAGTTGTTTGTCTTGAGGAGTGCATAAAATGTTGAGTAAATAATTTTTTTTCAATTTTTTGATCTATGGTCACTTTTCCTCCTCTGAAAATCTCAAAAATATAAAAAAAAATGGTCCGGAATAGTGGATTTTGGCCTATTTCAGCATCCCCATTCCAATCCCCTTAAGATTTATTTAGTTCATTTGTGGGTTTTTTTTGTGTATTATTTCTGGAGACTCTCAATGAATTTCATATTAATCTAGACCTCTGCTAATGATCTAGACCCAGATCTTTAAAAACCATTATTTCGTCATTTTTTATAAACTCAAGCAGAAATGGACAATGACCCTCTCTGACACTTTTGTAGAGCTCATCTCTATGGATAAAACCCATAAGTTTCATCCAAATATGACTTAATATGCTCCATCTATTGCCAAAATAAGAAAATGGCTCCACACTTGTTTTTTTTTTTTTGACACTATGGAGTAGTTTTGCCTACAGGGCAATCTGCACCATTTATCTTAAAATCGGAATAGATCTACACCATCCATTGGAGGTGCCCATTCAGAGTGTTGAAGAATCAGGCTCAAATGGGACTCTGAAAAGAGGGTATCAAAGAATATTCCCTTTTGATATCATTAGAGCTTTTCATTTAGAGTTCAAAAAATTAGGGAAGCTTCATCGCTTTGACAAGAGAGTATCAAAGAATATTCCCTTTCGATACCATCGAAACTTATCAATCGGATTTCAAAATATTAGGTAAGATTTGTCGCTCCGACTAGAGGGTATCGAAGAATATTTCCTTTTGATACTGTTAAAGCTCTTCATTCAGAGTTCAAAAGATTAGGGAAGTTTTTTCGCCCAAACCCGAGGGTATCGAAGAATATTCCCTTTTGATACCGTAGAAAATATTCATTTGGAGTTCAGAAGATTGACGAAGTTTCACTGCTCTGAAAAGGAGGGTATCGAAGAATATTCCCTTTTCGATACCATCGAAACTCTTCTGAATGAGATCTTCTAAAAACAATTTTTCGAAATAACATCTCTGTGAGATCTAATAGCTAAGAATGATCCCAACTGATCTAACGACTCTCGTTCATTTGGAATTCTGCCATCGAACTTTCAACTCCAAGGTATTTATGAACCCTCCTTCTGAAGGCCTATTGGGAATGCCTTTCTCGGACCTCTATGATTGAATCTTGACTATTGATTTTCTAGGTCAAATTAATATGGGCCATCAATCCACAAAACTACAGAGTCATCATGAAACTTACAGGAATTCAAATTCCAAAACTGAATTCAACTCTGCAACCCTAGATTGACACCATAAATCACTTCTTTAATTACTCTGAAGCACTAAAATTTGAAATCTACTCAGAATTTGGGGATTTCAATTCTGTTATTCTTAGTTCCCCCCTGAAATTTGTAACAAACAAATATGCAACAACGAATTTGAAAAATCCATAAATTTTTTGGCCCATACTAGTTCGGTGTTGAGCTAGAAGCTCTAATACCAATCTATAATGTACACAACCAACCACAGGATGGCCACGCTACCTCAAAAACTCACTTCCAAACTAATTCCGAATTTTGATAATAATTAATTCAAAATTAAGCATGAAAGACTCGCATGCATTAATCAAGATCCGTGCTACAACATAAAATAAAAAAACATTGTGTCATGCACAACAAATAACCAACAAGCATGCACACATAAATACATCTCAGAGATAATTAAATACACAATAGAATATACATTATACATAAAACACAAAGAACACTTATCTTTGCAAATAAACATTCACCAACTGGTTGTAGACCAAGGATGTTCCTCCCAACCATAGACACCAATGTTCATTTACTCGCAATAGCAGGTCACCCTTGATCCAGGGTTATGAATCCACAAGGACGGTTCCTAGGAAAAATCTAAAACACACAATAGTTGGCTAACAATCTTTTAGGTTTCCCAACCACACGACAAATCCTAATTTCTAGCTCTCTTTCCCCTTCATCCTGCACCACCCAATGAAATGAACACATTTCTCTGCCATGTAGTCCCTCGGGATGTTCCATTTCTCTCTAGGGCTCCAGTGCTACTATTTAGGAAATCTCTCTGCTAGAAACTCCAAGGATTCTCAGTTGTGGACAGTTCTTTCTGAACTTCCATCAATCTCATGCACTCATGCATCCATTCCCTCATGGAATGATCAGTAATTTATTATATCCATCTAGCAATGGCTCTCCTCTTCCAGTCATTCATTTCCATGCTTAGACCAAGAGGACACTAATTATAAATAATGATGCACCAAAAATGAAAGAGTGAGAAGAGTGTAAGAATGAATGGAGAAGAACAAGTGAACCCCCAAAACAACCCACAAGGGATGTTTATATAATTACATGAAAACACAAATTGCATGGCCTTCCTCCCAAGAAGCTCATGTAACCACTTTTCCCAATTAAAGACAATATGGATAAATAAAATATAATAAAAAGACTTAGCCCCTTAATTCCCCTCTCTCGTGGAATCATAGCCCCCTATCTCTTGTCCTTGTTCGTCTTGCAACCAATAGTGTATTTTTTTTATTAATATATATAGAAGTATTACATTTCCTAGGCACTCTGACCCCCTTCAACTTTACTGGCTCACTAGCCTAATGTTACATTTACATAATACATTATATTTCATAGGGATTAAAATCGGGGTGTTACAAGGGAGAAAAAAGGAAAGGAAAAGTGGGGGAAAATGTATTGGAGTAAGAGTGAAGGTGAGGGTAAATGATAAGGTGGGGAAAATAAGAAGGAAGGAGGGGGGATATGAGGGTGAGAAGGAGGGATATTTTTGCACCATTAACATCTAGTTGCACCCATTACCCATTGGAAGGAAATATATCAATTAGCATCTTGATGAATTAATTACTATGTTTGAAGACCACCTATTTTCCCAAAGGAAAGAAGGAGAACCATGTTATTGAAATATTTAAAGGTTGCACATTTGAAAGACCCATGTGTTTTTCTAACAATATTATGTTTAAAATATTTCTAGAACATCCGATACACAACATACCATAAAAAAAAATGTTTATTTATATATATTAATGAGTCATCTAAGGGTCAAAATTACATTCATGAATAATTTACACCTTCTAATAAAATATGTTCCTTTAGATTAACTATAACATCTACACAATATTTATTGATATTGATATTTGCAAGGTTCTTTCTTTATGCCCAAATTGTAGTATCAATCAAAATAGATTCAAGAGATGTGTCCTCGAGGGATGGTCACCAATATTGATCTGATATTTTTTTGTGTCTTTACTTGAAGTAGGATTCCACCAATCAACCTTAACATAAAGAGTATGGATATCTAAGGTGGTTCTAAGAATCTAAATAATTTCCCCATCATCTTGATTTCCCGATTTAACAAGCACCATCTTTCTTTTTTTAACATCATTGATATGTTTAAATGATTGATTTGGCATATTGCCTCTGAAATTAAGATATACTAGTTCACTTTCCATATTTTAAAAATCCTCATCCATAATACTTGATCCCAATAGAATTTATACATTACAACAGGCATTGACACTTTGCCTTGTCTTAAGCCATAAGTCCTCATAAGATGAATCAATACAACCACTTTTATATGATAATTGCAAACTTCATATAAATGATTAAGAACTCTTTCCCAGTAATTTATCCCATTTTTCCATCCACTTTTATATGATAATTGCAAACTTCATATAAATTATTAAGAACTCACATTACAACAGGCATTGACACTTTGCCTTGTCTTAAGCCATAAGTCCTCATAAGATGAATCAATACAACCACTTTTATATGATAATTGCAAACTTCATATAAATTATTAAGAACTCTTTCCCAATAATTTATCCCATTTTTCCATCCACTTTTATATGATAATTGCAAACTTCATATAAATTATTAAGAACTCTTTCCCAATAATTTATCCCATTTTATAACAATTGGAGGCTTCTCACTGCAAATATATATTTTCACATTCTTATGTATAATTTTTTTCTTTCCTCTAGTTATTTAAATAAGCCTCATTATCTTTTGGATGTAAAAAAATTGACTTGTGGGAAATTTAGATCCTCCTTCATTATTTCTAAGGCACAATTCCATTTAAAATCTCTTATGGATTCCCTTTACTTAAAAACTAGAATAACTTCCAATACTAAAAATTGGGAGTGTTAGACACAATGACATCTGAATAATGTTAGTTGTCCTAAGGAATGTATCCTTTTAGGAAACTTTTGAAGTCATACACCTTTTCAATAAGATTTCTGTGGTGAGGGTTTTCAGTTAAATTCAGAAAAACCACAGTTTCATTGATGGATTGTTGACGTTTCAGATCCATATCGGGATCCATCTTCAGGACAAGAAGCCTTGTCAATCAAGCTAGATGGAGACACTCATTTTTCTTCAATTGTGTTGTATATATCCATCATATTTGGTAAATAATATATATCTTTATTTTACAAGTTGGAAGACATAATCCCATAGGATCCATCTATGTCTTCATGGGTGCGTTCCATAGGAAAGAACCCAACCTCAATAGTGATGAAGATAACAAGTCTAGTCAAAATTTATAGGAACATGAAAACAAAATGATTCTTAGTATCACTTGCAACATTATCTAGATGTAAAAGCAAATGGGGAGGAATGTATTTAAATTCATCATCATGATTCCCTAGTCTTCCATGAGAAAAAACATCATGTCCTTTTATGCTATACAATTTGAGTTGATAAAGGTGTCAAGTAATGCATCTAAAAGTGGATTTTTTGAACTAACACTATCATAAATGAGATCATCATACATGTAAATGAGATCACCATACATATCAAGGTGTGAGTCTTCAAGGTCCCTCAAGAACTTAGCAAAGAATATACTATTAAATCATGATCTCATTTGTACAAGCCGTGGGGAGTAATGCCCAAAACCTCCCTTCTTATAGCCATGTGTTATCACACCCATCAATGAAAAACCAAAGTTTGTTCCTATTATAGATTTTAACTTGACACATAACTTTAGAATTGAAGTCTTCTTCTTGTCCATTTTATCATGGATAATTTTCCAATACTCTTTTGGAAACCATTTGAAAATAGTTATGTAGGCACAGTAGAAATATCTTCCACACATGATGGTCTTGTTATGTTTTTCAATTTAGATCATGTCTTTTCTTCTGAATAACACATGATGGTCTTGTTATGTTTTTCAATTTAGATCATGTCTTTTCTTCTGAATATTTTGTTGATGCTAGCTTCATATGTGTTTTTAGCAAGATACATTCAATACATTTACGAAAGTTGGTTTTATTTGAAAATGCTACATCTTGAAAATAAGTATTCCATATCTTGCTCATGTTGGTTGTGATATTGATGGGTGATTGGTCTTTTCAAGACCCTCGTTGATCTCTTTTAGTAAAGAACTTTGTGTGTAACTCAAAGGCAACAATCTCAAAGGAGTAGAAGTAACATCTTCTTCATATTGATGTGTTTGGTTTGGTGACAAATCTAAATTATTCATTATGATTGTACGCATTTTTTCTTTGGCTACCATGGTACGTACACATGCTTTGTATGTGCTAGTATTACCATGGATTATTTTATTATGTCCTTTTTCAAATGAGAGTTGGTAGTTGTAGAAGATACTTTAACAAGGAATCATATGTATTCCGTACCATGCTTTTTTACAAATAACTTTTCCATGAAAACTTACGTTCTTTATATAAGATAAATTATTATAAATAAATTTTTGGAGTTTTTTTTTCTTAGAATATTTAGATGGAGGGGTTCAAATGCCAATCATAATAGTGGAAATTATTCTAGCAAGGCTTAATTGTAATGAAATTGAAAATCTCATGGAAAACTTCACCTTGAAACAATACATTTGAACTAATTGAGCTAACCCACTAAGATTTTTTTATTTGATGGAATGGACATCTTGAGGAAATCTTCTAGGCACTTTCCCTCATTCTACTGATGGTACCTAAGGTAAACTATCTAGTTGCAGTTTTGCAACCTAACTCGACAAGGACTTCGAGTGAGGTCCAATACTATTCACATAGGTAGCTAGCCTAGGAACTTGACCTCCCGACCTCTTATTAGTAATTCAAACACTCATCCATTTAGGCTAACCCACCAAGCTAGTACTAGACTTATATAGTAATAGTAAAGTTTTAATATTACCAAAAAAATAGATGTGGTCTTACATGTACATCTTCAAATACATCAAAATATCACTTTTAGAATATTTGGTTAAAAAGAGACCTAGATTTGACATATCAAGCATACAACATTTAACAAAAAACTTATATTCCTTACTACAAAACTTGTAGGTTTAGATTTTTTAGTATTTCCCAATAGAAAAATGAATTTAAGCAACATTCAAACAAAAAAGAATTAAAGCATGAGGGGTGATCTGGCAATAGAATCTACCTACGTATATGAGTTAGGTTCATCTTGAGAAGCAACAAAGGAATCCTTGGGGACACGAGGGTTCTAAAGATGATTTGGTGGCAACATGTTGATAAAACATGTGACCTTGACCAATAAATCTTGGTCGATTGAGGTCAAGGCATCCAAATCCATAACTTATGTGTGGAATAACTATCTTTAACTAAGATTCTTACTCCTAATTACACAACTCTAGTTTGTTTCTTTCAGACTCCAAATTGGGTATCCCTAGGCCTATTAGCACGCAATGTCTCATATAGAAATTGTGACATCCACTTCTTTATAAACTAAGCCTTGCAAGTCACATAGCCATGAAGCTCGTGGGAAAGGTAGAAGAGTGTAATAATATCATTATAATGAATTTTTATAAATAATATTTTCATGTAAAAGTGACAAAATTTATCATAATTTAATAGTTAGTTGGTAATAAGGACAATGATCATTGGCCATTATTTGTAAATATGAGACTCATCATTGTTATTCAAGGAAAATCATGCTACCTAAAATGACTCACTAATGGTCTGTAAGGGGGTAGGCTTTCACTCTTGTCATATGCCTTAGTGAGGGGGTAGGCTTTCACTCTTGTCATAGACCTTGAATTGTTACCTTATTTCCTTACATTCCAGGAAGATGAGTTCTTAACAAATTAGAAATAGTTTTAGGTCTTATTCCAAGACCAAAAGACATAGCATTTGCAAGAAAGCTAATATCCTTTGTGATCATTTAGCCTTAGTCCCATACATAAAACCAAATACTACCCAAATTATAATTTAACCTCTTATTCAAAATAAAATTTTCATAAATTATATACAAATAAATAAATTTTCATATTTTAACTACTCCTAAATTATAATTTAACCTCTTATTCAAAATAAAATTTTCATAAATTATATACAAATAAATAAATTTTCATATTTTAACTACTCCTAAATTATAATGTAAACTCTTATTCTGATGACTTTCCACAAAAAGTTGAGAGTACATAAATATTATCTGGTCGGAGTATTTCGTTTTCCACAAAATGTAAATGATTTTGATGACCTTCCACAAAAAGTTAAAAGTACGTAGAGGAATGGTCGGAGTATTTAGTTTTCCACAAAATCTAAATGATCGAAAAGTAGTTAAGAACATGTGTTTCTCTCAAGAGGTCACAGGTTCAAATCTAGAGGGGGGTAGGGTATGTATACCTTCGTAGACTTTACCAGTCAAATCGTTGGGCAGAGGAGGGTCCCTTGTCCCACAAACAAGGGGGTCTCATACACCAATTTGGTGTGTTGGCTTGGCCGTGACCTTAAAAATAGATTATTATTAGTATTAGTATTAGTATCTTGAATAAGTGAAGATGTACAAGCATATAGTGGTTTGAAGGCTTATACAAGGTATGCAATGAAATATAAAAGTGAGCAAACGTGTAACACCCTGTTTCCCCCAGATTGTAAATATAACTGAACTGGCCAAGGACTATGGCAAAAACTCATAAGTATGAATATGTGCTGTAAATGGACCTGCAGGAAGGGGTCAATGAATGTAAATGATAGTTTGAATTAATTGCAGAACTGCTGAGAGGGGATGTGCGGAAAAGAGACCACGATGGTGGTGGAGGGCACCTTGAAAAAGGGGCGTTAACTTCCACTGAGAATTTAATACCGTATTTGGACTCCACAGGCCCGGAGAACCAAAAGCGGCTCGCTGGCCCTGAAATAAATGCCTTGCAGGCTGGTAGGTTGATGGCTTGATGAGGGATGGGGAGGTGAACCGCCTATCCGTAGAGCCATCATGACTGACCAGCGCGAGGGTAATCGTGCCACACGCAACCTCGCGAGAGGATAAGGCGTATGGCTGGAACGATTGACGGGGGGGAGATGCGAGGGGAACTCTGGCAATTCTACGCAGAGTGAGTGATCGCAGAGAGGGAGGATTGCAACCTTCACTCCTGGACACTGGCAGACAGGAAGATGCAAGTCTCAGGACATCGTGGTCTCAGCTCGGGGGTGGCTAGTGGTAAATCCAGTAGGAATCGCTACACCTACGGTTGGGTGGAAACGAGCACTCCTCTCAGCAGTCGCTCCCATTGCTATAGTTACTTCTGATAAGTATCTTGCTTATATTGCATCTAGAAATTATATGTTGTCACATATGTTCATAGACTTGTGGAATTGTAACTATTTCCTGTGTAAGAATGTCTGTGCAGAAATGGATAATGAGGAGTAGATGTTGGCTCATAGAATTGTGAAATTATAA
>ML776776.1:137561-150726 GCA_009831015.1 Picea engelmannii
ACATCCATGGGTATAACATCACACAAGACTTCATCTCTATATTCACCCATTTTAAAATTTACCAAGCATTGTTTTGTAACACATACCTGGTGTCCTTTCTGCAGCCACGTCACTTTGTATGGACTCGGGTGTCTGTTCATTTTTAGCTCCAGTTTCTCCACTATTTCGGTCGAAACGAGATTATCTGTGCTCCCACTGTCCACTATAACCTTGCATTTCCAGCCCTTGGTCTTGCAAGTCGTTCGGAACAGTCGACATCTCTGAGCTGTGTCCACCTCTTTCTCAGGTTTCAGAAGAACTTTATGCACTGCTAGTGACTTCCCACTTCCAGCATCTTCACCTTCGGCATCACTCCTCTGTGCCTCAGCAACATGAGCGTTTCCTCTGTCCATTTTCCTCTCTGGACAGTCCACTGCTTTGTGACCATCTTTACCACATGTGAAACATGTGATGACTCCTCCTCGACCTCTACCTCGACCTCGGGTACGAGGAAATGTATTGGCATCAGCGTAATCTCCTTGCTGATCCGGTCGCTGCCTCCTCGGCTCAAAATTTTGCTGCGTCTTCTATGAGGTTCCACCTTTTTCAGCTCTTCCTTGAGGCTTTTTCCACTCCTCCTTGGGCTTCTGAGTTCTCTCTTGAACAACAGCTTTGCCTCTGGGTTGGCTTCTGCCTCGCCCTCACTGTCCCTGCTTGCGGCTCAGCTTTTCTTCTGCTTTCAGAGCCATCTGGTATGCTTCCTCAACTGTTTGGAGGGTGACCATGCTCAATTCATCCTGAATGTCATACCTAAGACCATTCAGGTATCTTGCCACCTTTTCGTCATCACTCTCCCGATGACCAGCTCGAATGTTGAGTCTGTAGAAATCTTCGGTGTACTCTTTCACTGTCATCAATTTCTGCCTCAGGTTCTGCATGCGCCTGAACAGAGTGATCTGGTAGTCCCTCGGAATGAACTTCGCCTTCATCTTGGCGATCATCTGATCCCAGCTCTTGATCTTTTGTTTGCCCTTGGAACGCCTATCCGCCTGCAGCTCGTCCCACCATAGGGCTGCATGTCCCTTCAGCTTGGTGATAGCATGTCTCACCTTCTTGTCCTCTTCGATATCCTCATAATCGAAGTAGGTGTCGAGTGCTCGGATCCAATCCAGCAACTCTTCTGCATCCAGGCTTCCCTCGTAAGCTGGAATGTCCATCTTCACCTTTGCACTCATCCTGGCGATAGCCCTGATTAACTGCTCATTTGCTGCATCTTCTGCTGCGACTCCACCTTGCGGTACAGCCTCAACTTCGCCTTCAGAGTCACTCAGATCTCCTGGATTTGTTGTGCGCCTCTGCGCTGCTTCCATATCTTCCATTCTAGCACGAAGATTTCGTACTTCCCTCTCCAATTCTATATTCTGTCAATGACTGCTTCTTTCCCTGGACACTTCCCTCTCCCCCTCTGGGTCGGGTGATTGCCTACCTCTTCTCGGTGGCATTATGTCTTCTCTTCCTCTCTGCTACGGAAAACAAAGAAATCTTGGCTCTGATACCACCCTGACGCACACTCGCCCCTCACCGCGAAAGCCACTCCCACCAGGACCTTCTTCGCTCACAGCCCTAAGAGTCAAAACTCTTCCAACTCCCTCGGGAGTTCTTTACCCACAGTAACTCCTTCGGAGAATCCCCTTTCGGAAATCGGGAAATCGGAATTCGCGGTCTCGCGAACTTTATAAGCACGATCACATGTAACTTCAAACCCCGAACCCCGATGGTCAACGGGGTCAACCTTTCGGATATCGGGATATCGCAACTTGGGGGTTCGCGGTTCACGCGAACGCAATTTATATGCAATGTAAAACCCCGAGTGCCGAAATGCCGATCTCTCGGCTCAACGCCACCTGTCTCCCACTATGTCTTGGGGGCCCGCCTTGCCACGTTCTCTTCGGGATTTTGTGGATCGCGAATCCACGATACAAATTTCCTTGTGGTCGAAAACCCTGAAACACCAAACGCCGAAAACCCGAAGTCCGATGAAATCGCAGTTCTTGGTGCACAAGGTCACAGGCCTTGCAAAACCCCGAATCCCGACTCCTCAGGATCCTTTGCCACGTGTCCTCTCTGATCAACGGCCCCAGTTGATTCAGGAAATCGCCGGTCGCGACTTCAAAGAGCTTGAACTCTTGTCTCCAAGAACGCCGAATGCCGAACCCCGATCCTCATGGATCCTGCGCCACGTGTCCCCTCTCCGATCAACGACTCCAGTTGATTCGGGAAAATCGTCGATCGCGACTTCAAAGAGCTTGAACTCTTGTCTCCAGGAACGCCGAATGCCAAACCCCGATCCTCAGGGATCCTGCGCCACGTGTCCCCTCTCCGATCAACGGCTCAGATCGATTCGGGGAATCACATCTCGCGATTTCTCGAGGTGCAGAACTCTCACCTTGTCAATCCCCGAATGCCGAAACCCCGAAGTTCGATGGACTTTGGTTCTCCACGCCTGTGTTCACGAGTTATCTCTCGTGCAACTCCTCCACGATCGGACGGTCCTCAGGATTTTGGGCTTCTCCTTGACAACTCTAAGTCGTCGATTCTCTTCCTCTTGAGAATCCTCCGCTTCGCCACCTTTGTCCTGTAAGAACTCCACAGAGTCTGTTCCCACGGTGACACAAAGGTATTTTTCCAGGCCTGTTCCTGAGATGCTTACAAGGAACTGCCCCTCCTGAGCTTGATCTCTCTTTGACTCCTTCAGAGACTTCTCACGTTCTTCCTGTGTTAGACTTCCAACAGCTCTCRAAGCGTTAAATCCGTCTAGACCTGTGCAACCCTGCTAACACGGTCCAGTCCTCTTTCTCCCAGACTCGGCTCTGAGACTTCAATTCGACCTGCACTCACCTGCATGGTTCGAACAACCCAACGTAACCCTGGGCAACAGAGAACAAAGGTTCAACTGCTTTGCCTCCTCAACGCACTCTATGCGGAGGAATTCAACCGCACTCTATGCAGGAATCTCCTGGCCTAAGCAGAGAAACAATTGAAACTCATTCTCTCAGGTTACGAACCTGATACGCAATCACATATGCAGCGTATAAAAGATAAGCATAAAAGGAATCAAGCATGCAAAAACATAATATCAACAACACACAGAGATCAAACACATCCATGGAATTGAATCAAAGCTCTTCCTATTAACTCAATATYTGTACATGGAAGTTCTTTTCAAATTCTCTGCTTGCTCTCCATTGCTCCTGTATAAAATGAGAATGATCCTACAATGTACAAAGGGAGGGTGTCTATACTCTGTTTTCCCTCTCGAAAGTAAAACTGTCTAATCTACAGCTAACCCTATCTACTAGCATTTAAAACTGTTAAATGCCTCCTTATCTATTTTACATTACAAGTGCGCTCAGCTTTGAATGCCTTTAGTTAAACGGCGGCGCAACAATACCAAGGTAAAATTCAAAATCTGAAGTTTGTTGGCTTGTCCAGCTGTCTCTTCTTTCTCCTCGCGCTGGTTCGTATGATGAATTGCGGATGTCGCGGATGCTCCTGCATCATTTTGTTTCACTATACTTTAGGAGTTACAAGCTGTGAAAGTTAGGGTTTTTTATTCTTGAAACTATTCTCACATAGGTATTCCCAGTAGAATAGTTATATATAAAGCTAACAAACTCTAAATAAATTTCCATCAGGAATTGGAAAGAATATGGACCATACATTTTTTGTCTAAATTTTAAACCTAGAAGTAAAGAACTAACATGTGACAGACTGTACAAGTGTGCCCCTTTGAAACAAAAAAAATTAATAAATTTTGGTAATGCAAGGATAACTTTATCTTGGAAGGTCCAAATTGAATGGTACTAGCAAGAGCTTAAATATAACACATCATAGTACATTTTATAAAACTTGTAACATAGGATTAAAATTGGAAAAGTTTTAACAAGTTGAAGGTCTGACAATAGGAGTGTCTCCAAATTAGAGTTTAAAAAGCATGTTAACTTAAAAATCATCATAAATTTTGACTGAGAAGTATAATTAAGGTAATTCAAAATCCATTGGAAAGAGGAAATAAATTATAATATGACTTTAAATGTTTTTAATAAATTGGGATAAATATTGAATGTTTTGGGGTTATAATCTATGAGTTTTCGGGTAGATCTCAAATCAGAAGCCTTGGAAATACCTACATTTAGTGGAGACGAATATAAAGATGAAATAAATCCCATGCAATGGTTGAAGATGGTACAAAACATCAATATGACTCTTATTGGTGTAGTTTTTGTTTTCATGGTGGAAGATTCATGATGAAGACACTAAATTATTTATGGCATGAGAGGAATTTGAAAAACTCTTATTAAATAAATGGATCAGGGATACAAAATTGGAGGAGATGCATACAATTAAAGATGAACTAAAAGAATAAAAAGGAGAGATCAAGAATACAAGTGATGATTTGTCCAAGATATGAGCCCTTAATGAATCACTCATGAAGGAGGTTCATAAATTCAAGCTAGAAAATATTAGCAAAGGAAAGTGGGAAAAAGATGAGTTAAGGGAAGAAATGAAAAAGCAAGTTGAAGAAAGTAAAATGTTTCATAATCATAATAAAAAAATTAAAGTCGTTAAAAAAATTGAAAAATCATCTATAACACCCCTTTCCTAAACCCCTGATTATATGTAATTAATCATAATTAAGGATTTCCATGACATGTCATGTGAACAATTTAAATGTATTATTATTAAGATTGCCAACAAATAATTGTGGGGGGTGAAGCCTTGAAGTACTGACCATGATACCACTAGGGGAAAGAGTGAGGAAACCTAGAGAGGGGTTCATCATGCTAAGATGACCCAATTCCCTTTTGCTGAAATATTTGATTTGGAAATAATAAGCTATTTCCCTCATCCCATATTTTAAGACAAATCAGTAAATGAGGGAGGTTGGTAATTGAACAACCAACCACCCCAATGAATGGAAGTATGGAGGGATACCAAAGGAGACATGAAGCTGTCAACTAGAGGACAACATGAAAGATCACCACGGGTCCCCATGATTGACCCACGAGTTTCCTTCTTACAGAAGGATAGGTCGAGAACCTTCCCAAGCCATGCGTGCAAGAGAAGCACATAAGGGTAGACAAAAAGGGATAGAGAGGTTAGGGGATCTAGTCAAGATAGAGAAATCCAGGGATGTTGTATCCCACAGGCAGGGAATGATTGTATAAAAACATAGTAAAGGAAAAGAGATCGAGGTCTGGAATTTTGGGTGGAGAGTAAAAAAATCCCAACCTGAGCTGAAAAGGCTACGAGATTGATACTAGGAAGGTATCTGAAAAACCTCGTTGAGGCCTGACCTAGGTGGGTGTGGGGAAATCTCTACCAAGAGTGGAGTGAAGGAGAGTGTCCTTCATAGTTTTTTGAGAACCTGAGTGAGATCTCCCTGGTGGTATCATGGCTTGGCATGGGGGTGGCCTGTTGTCGAAGTAACTGAGCATGCAAAGCCTACAGTTGGGTGGAAAGGAAAGCACCCACAGTCACTTGGTTGGTTGCAGCCTGTAAAACAGATAAGTATCTATGTGCTCTGTGTACTTAATTTCAAAATTAAGGGTCGATGTTTGCAATTGTGTAGTATATGTGTATTCCTAGTTAATGGAATTGACAACATTCCATAAGGAACATTTATATTTGTATGATAATGTATCATAGTGGAATTGTATGTAATTGCAAACCTGAACAAGAGAATTCATGTACTTTACCCTGAATGATGAGAATGTTTTGTAGTGTTCAAAAAAAAAAGAATTGGATGCGTGAACGAGCTTCTCGCTTGCACAACATGATTATATGTTACAGTGTATTGTCGGTAAAAGGGATCCAAGCGGTTAAACTAAGAAATGAATGATAGTTTCTGAGAGAGATGAAGGGTTGTTATCTTCCTTAAAAGGTAAATAACTCAATTCCACGCTTGTATATTGTTGTATGGGATATGGGACTCAACAACTGTAGATTTATTAAGTTGAGAAACCATCTCAGTCATCCAAAGATGGGACAATTACCCATCACAGTCCTTTGTAGATAAGCGCGAAAGGGGTGGTCATTGGATTAGAGAACGGTTGAATGCCAACCATTGATCTGATATGTAATCTCAAGAGGGAGTTTAGTGTCCTGGGATACTAGAGCATTGGACCTCGGAAGGATTTTAAGTCAAAACCCCTTTGGAATGTCCCAATATCCGATATACGAGGACCAAGTTTCATGCCCCTAGTTCCATACCTTCAAATATAATAAGCTCATGAGAGGGAGAGAGGGTGATGTCATAATGATGCATTGTGCCAACTTGGTAGCCGTGGTGTCATGGAAGGGACACATGTCAACATCTAGTTGTGGGTGAGTGGAGTGTGGGACCCTCATCAATTTAAATCTATGTGGTGAGCACAATTAAATCTGAATCGTTGTATCCGAGAGTGGACGAATAATATCCACCATTGATCGAAGTGGAGAAAATTTCATCGAACCCTGGACAACCGAAGTTCTAGTGTGCAAGAGACTGTTAAAGAGTCGCATTCCCGATGCTTGTGGTCCTCTAGTAGCAACACATGTCCTCCTTGGATTCCACACGAGGACATATATCCACCATAGATATTGAGACTTGTGGTAAAGGCCATGAGTCATAATCCTAGGGATTAACTTAATCAAGTACCCAATAATCACCAAGATTGACCACACCTTAATCACTAGACGACGAACCTCAGGAGTTTTAGGATATAAGAGATAGGAAAGTGTCGAGGTCCATGGTCCACGGTGACAAGAACCATCGATCTGTGGATTTCTGACTCAATATCCACTATCCAATCCATTAAATATGTTTCCATTTTGGGATGGTGAACAAAATCATTGTAGCCTTCAGATCTACCAGTGCAAGATCTCAGTCGTAGATCTTGGGGGATCGTAATCCTGAGACTAACCAACTAATCACCACGTAATCCTTCAGATTAGGCTAATTAATCACTTCGTAATGCCCGGACATCAGGATTCCTCGAAGCCCATGCCACACAGGAAAATCCACGATGTCCAATTCCTAGTGGTATGTGTCATTCGAAGATTGACCCACGTGTCATGACGTAGGAGGGACATGTGTCATCCCTCGGTAGTGCCACATGTCATATCGATTTGGCATATTTGGATAGAGGTCCAGACAAAAGATTATTTCCACATGTCAAATAGTACAACCTCCATGTGTAAGGCCATGTCATATTGTGCCATGATGTGTCATATCATGGACATGCCACATAGATTATATGTATCGATTGTGGACCATGTTGGTTACAAAGGCTTGGGCTTGGAATCTCAGGCCTTGAATGTTGGATCCAAACCATGAGAGATCTTAGCCGTCAATTTAATAATGGGTCTCTAGCACCTTGGAGTCTTGAGGTCCTGATGGGTGATGTAATATCAACTGTCGATTTCAAATTTTGGATTGAGTCAATACCGTTGATTTCCCCCACAGTTAAAACCAGCCCCTATCGTGGGCCACCATGAAACCTGGAGTACATGGAACCTGTTCTCCACATGTCTCATTTTTTATGATCAGATTACGTCAATTCGACATATCATGGTGTCAGACCCGCAGGCATATTTCATCCTCCTAACTTACCAAGACTTGTCGTGGTCCAAGATCCACCATGACTATGGTCATCGATTTATTGATTGACGATCTAATTTGAATCGTCCATTCTTATAAGATGGAAACACGAATTACAGTCCATGTGTCAAATGGAGAAAGTACCAAGTGACCTACTATGGGGAATCACTTGGAAGTGCCACGTGAACGAGATGCCATCTAGTCCTGTATCGGGCATTTTTTTTGGGTTATGCGGATAATAAAAGAAGTTGAGGCCCGAGACCTCGAATTCCTGGTAGAAAGGTGTCAACACCTGGAGAAATTGGATCTCGAGTGACTTTGCAGTCAACACCATGATCTGGAAGTGCCACATCAGATATCTTAGGTGATGTGGAGCCATGTGGCAATAAGAAACTATTGACCAATGAAGGCCCTAAAATGTTTAAAGGCCATAAATTTTTATCTCGAACTCAGATTTGGAAAAACTTACATTTGTTGGAAATCTCTCGATGAGAAAAAGTTGATGGTGTCCTCAAAAAAAGGTTTGGATATGGATGAAGGAAAGAAAAATTGTAATACCCTATCCCTTAAAAATGTACTTAGGGGGTTGGGTATCTTACAAGTGGTATCAGAACATGCTACAACACTAGGCCTAGATGGGCCATAAATAAGTTATGAGACTGATATATTAAGGCTAGAGATATGAGCTTGTTAGAAATAGATTCTCTGCAATAAAAATCTTGTTTATTATCTACACAAGTTACTTGAGGGGAAGGACAATAGATTTAAATTGTACCTTGGAAATTCTGGCTGAATTGTAGTAGAGGAATTATGTTGACCCTCTGTCAAATGGATGACTACTCTTGCAGGAGTGGGAATATGCTAGAAAGAATCAAAGGTTGAACCTGATGAGAAATGGAAGAATCTTGTTATAAGAACTGCATGAGTCTAGAAAATGAATGGACTGGTGGTTGTCATGCTGCCTGTAAGTATGGGTTGATAGAGCCTCATGTAGTAGGATGGTTTTTTTTTGTAAGGGATAAGACCCTTATGGAAAATTCCTTTGGATTAAAGGAAATTTGGTATGGATCGATAGAACCCTTGGAAATAATAATTGTTGATTAAATAAAGAGATATATAATTGGAACACTTATGCATAGTGGGTTGTTAGAACCTTGGTAATTATGATTGTTGTCTAAACAAAAATACCAGAGCCTGTATGTGTAAATTCCTCATGACCAGAGGACTGATGGGAAAATTGTACGGTCAATTAATTGACCTGTAATGATTGGAACATCTAGTTGGGATAACTTTATTAAGTAAAAGAAATAAAAGGTCCTTTGGACCATTACTAATCCTCATAAAATAGGTGAAATGACATGAACAAATGAGCCAGTTTTGAGCTCATGGTTGTGTTAAGAAGATGTATATGAAGATCTATCTATGCATGTGAATGTAAAAGGAAGACAATTGAAGAACATATGCACCATGAGCATGGGTAAAGTGCTTGGTGCACAGGATATGCTGAGTAACAACATGGTTAAAATGTTGATGATACTGATTGCATATTACCTTATGAGGATAAGGTAGAATGGTAATGAAAAAATGATATAAAGACTAATAAAGGAAGTGGTGGAGCACTTCTAAATGACCAATGGGTCATATTTACATCCAAAGGTGGATGAAAACCATACAGGAATGGTTGGGTATGTTGATATAGCAGTAAAAAGTGAATCCAAGAAAAGGGTTTCCCTGATAAGGGTCTATTGACCTAGAATGGTTGAAACATGAAAGGAGGATGGAATTGGGAATTTTGTTTCTCTAGATAATGTTGTAATTACCTACTTATATTTTTTGAATTGTGGATTGCTCTTGAAACAAAAAATCAAGAGTGGTTTCTTCTTGGTTGTTTCCATGAAGAGAAGGAAACATAATCAGGAATATGTTCGTGAGACCTGTCAAGTGATTGGTTGTAAGCTCTCAATGAAAAAGGTTGATATCAAATATCAAATAAATGAATAGGAATAATATATGAATGTGCAAGTGATGCACATGTATAGTGTATAAGGGTATGTATACTAAAGGGCATGATATGAATGCTTGAGTAAGAGGGTAGTAATGCAAGGAGTGTGCTTACCTGGACTGAATAATGCCATGGATGCATGGCTGACCCTATAAAGGAGGGTATGCGTATTTTGTTTAAATAATAGCTCGAGGAAGTATGTTATTCCTCAAAAAGAGCTAAGATGAAATGTTGAAATGAAAAATGAGCAAGATTGATCTGTTGATTAAGATACAAGGAAATGTGAGATTACCTTTGAGAATATCATGAACACATAATGAGTTAAATAATTTTAACTAAATATGCATATGAAATTGTAAAGTGTGTTGGTGGTGGACACACACAACAAGATATTGCATGTGATTGAGTATGTAAAAGAATAGTTTTAATACAAACTGATAATAATAATGTGCATATGTGAATGCAAGTTGATGGAGTAAATTGTACATGCTTAAATGTAAAATCTGAATGCATAATATGAATGCATGCTTATATTCCTTATGGAAGATTGAGTACATCTTTGAAATGATAAAGCTAAAGCTGACTCTGGATTGAGATTATTTCAAAATGTACTAGATATGCAACAAGAGGGTTGCATATTGAAGAAGTTCATGTGGTGGAACTGTGTAAAGATTCTGTTAGGAGAACATAATCATAACCATAATGACTACTGAGAATTAAGTAGTGGGATGTGTAATATTATCAACTAGGCTAAGAGAGAATTTTATATATTTTGGCCCACAATTTGTTTTTTCTTCTTATATGAATGTGTTGTTAACTTATTATAAAAACATTTCTCAATGAGGAATATTTTCAAACATATAACATACATTCATTACACAAAAATGGAGTAGATAGTCATGGAATATTATTATGGATGGAAAAATCCCAAAATCAGTACAATGATGTCTAATGGCTATAATAACAACTTGAGAATACTATTGATCACACAAATCTAATGGTTGCCTGACAACTACACAATCTACTACAAAAACACACAAGAAAAACCTAGAATGATGCCAACCTATGGTGTCCATTGATCCAAGACTCACCAAGCCTTACTCTGCTCTACTCCAACAACATTGATTTGTAGTCAACTCCCTCTTGAGCTATTCACAAAGCCCATCCGACATATGGATGCAAACCCCAATTCACAAAGGTCCTCGTGGGAATATTGCAGGGCCTCACGAGACAAAACGTGCTCAATCCGTGGGGATGCCCCCTTTCACAGATGCATGTAAACCTCCTGGAACCTATGGATCTGAAGCTTGGCCTCTTCCTGAAAAATCACTACAAACACCTTGCAAAATATGATATGCTTCCTAACTCCCTCTAGTATGAAATCAAACACCAAATGAACTCTAATGAGAACTCTAGATGAATCATCCTCTTGTCTAGCTAGGGTGGATATTGCACCACTGAAACTAAACCTACAGTGGAAGGGATTTTCCCAAAACCCCAATGAAAATGATAGCTACAAGAGCACTCAATAAGATATCAAATCATAATGCCAAGGGGAAGGGTTACTCCTCTATTTATCCTTTCTTTGGAACTTCTATATCTTTCCCCCATTTTGACAAAATCAATTCTTCACTTTATTTTCCCTCCAATTCCATTTAAATATAATTATTTTTATTTAATGTCACTTTTAGGATTTTTCATTCTTTTTACCTAGTGACACCAAATAAAATTCCTTGACTCTCCTTTTTTCCTTATTGACTATATAGCCTATGGGAGTCGTATAGGCTATTGAGTCATCCTACATCATAATCAATTGGAAGGGTAAATTGAAATCCTCCCTTCCCAAGATTGCTTGTCCTCAAGCAATTCCAAATCAGGGTGATGCAAGATCTGCTCCCCTTCCCAAGTAGCATATTCTATGAGAAATCATGTCCATACAACCAAGTACTCTCGAATGACCTTGATCCTCAGTCTCTATTCCCTAACATAAAAAATACTTTCAAGAGCTAGAACCAATGGTCCCTCATCATCTAGTGGAGAATACATATTGAAGCGGTGACCTTCGATCCCAATACCCTCTTGAGGCATGATACATGGATGGTATTGTGGATCTTGTTTCCCTCCGGTAGTTCTAGCTCATATGCTACTTCCCCAACTCTCCTGATTACTCTATAGGTCTCGTAAAATCAAGGATTAAGCTTCTTTGCACCACTCTTCTTCAACGACAATTGTCTGTATCAATGCAATCTAAGAAAGATGAGATATCCAACCTCAAAGTTGTGTTCTACCCTATGTCTATCTACATACATCTTCTATTGATTTTGAATGGCCTGCACATTTTCCTTCAGGACTCTTAAGTTGTCCTAACTTTCTTATAAACCAATCCTTGGCCTTAGGATCTTGGCTCTATCCAAACACAAAATCCACTAAAGATGGAGTGTCATAGCCATACAATTACTTGAATGGGATCATCCCAATGAACATGCGATGAGTGGTGTTGTAGAAATTCTCCCTGAGATGAAACCATTTTATCCATGCTCATCGTTGTCGTAACACATAGTTCCTCAGGTGCCCCTTGTTGGATTACTGAGAGGGGGGGTGAATCAATAATAGAGAAATTTAATCCTTTTTAACCATATAATCCAAGTGTTATATCAATGAAGCATTATCATCCAATAATTGCAAAGTAAATAAGCAATGAACAAACATACACATACACAATACACCAGTGTTTTACGTGGAAACCCAAATCGAGAGAAAACCACAGAATGATTTTTCTTATATGTATTGAAGAATTACATTCATTGGAAGCACCAACTTCCTTTGTTTTCCAGCTACAACTAGAAAGAGGCTCCAACCCCCTAGTTTCTCAGGCTACAACCTGAGGGAAGCTCCAACTCCCCAATTCTCTGGCTACAACCAGAAGGAGGCTACAACCCCCTATGTTCTCCGGCTACAACTGGAAGGTGGCTACAACCACCTGTCCTTGCCCCGTCCTACCACCCTGAAGTAGAAGTAGAATGATGGAACCACTGCCAACCTGTCACTATGAGATATACCACTGTAAACCTGTACCAATAAATCTGAACCGTGCATCAACTTGTACCTCAACTTGTAATCAACCTATACCATAAATAAGTAAATCAACCATGCACCAACCTATACCAAATAACCTGTAATCAACCTATACCATAAACAAGTGCATCCAACCATGTACCAAGTATGTACCAATCATGTGTCAACTAATCATCAACTATTACTCATCAATATGTACCAACATCATCAACTATACACCTCATGTATGTGCCAACTCATCAACTACTTGTCTAAACCATGTATTCAACATGTACCTCAACCAAAAGCCCTTGTCAGTTTCATCATCCAAATATGATTTGTAGATTTGTAATAGACCTGGTGTATATGATCACATTCTTGCAAACCTTCCTTAACTTCAACAACAAGAGACTAGCATTTTCATCAAACTTTTCTTTAGTCTCACATGCCTAGTTTTGGATTAGTCAACAACCCTAACTTGAAGTAAT
>ML776776.1:154876-181549 GCA_009831015.1 Picea engelmannii
ATTCTTGAATCCATCTCATTTTCAACCATTTCCTTGTAGATCTTGAAGTTTTCAAAATCTTCTGACTTGTTCTTGAGAAAGAAAACTGCAGTCATTCTTGTATAATCATCAACTAATAACATAAAGTATTTTTCACATTTTAATCCCTTTGTTGTAGTTGGTCCAACTAGATCAGTGTGCACAATTTCCAGTGGTCTTGTTGTTGAATATTCCTTTGATTTGAACCTGGTCTTTGTTTTCTTTCCTTGTTGACAATGCTTGCATAAAGTGTTGGTTGGTTTCATGATCTGGGGCATTTCTCTGACTGCTTCTCTTTTGTTGATTTTGACAAGGTTATCAAAATTCATGTGACCCATTCTTCTATGCCATAGCCAACTTTCATCTTCCTTTCCTAGACAACACTTTTCATTTCCAATTTCACTTAACACATATATGTTGTTTGAAGTTCTTGCAACTGTACCGACCAATTTCCCTGAACCTTCTTTTCTTATCTCACACTTTTCTGAATTGAAAGTATGTTTATGACCTTGGTCACACATTTGACTCACACTTAGAAGATTATGTTTCATATCTTATACGAGTAGAACATTTTATGCCTTTTCATTCTTGTTCCCAATTCAGACTGTGCCTTCTCCAATGATTTTGGATGAATTATCATTTCCGAAGGAGACCGATCCATTTTTTTCTTTTCGTAATGTAAGAAATTTGTCTTTATCATCTGTCGTGTGTTTTGAACATCCACTGTCAACATACCAACTGTGTTTATTCTACTTATCTTGTAAAGAAATTGTGCATTATTCATTGTTATACCGATCTTGCTTTCTTATCCATGTCATTTTTTGAGGTTCTTGTCTGTGACTGTTGTTATTCTATTGAGGTTCTTTAGGAGGGACTGTCATTCTGCAATCCTTGGCCATGTGTCCAAAATTGTTACATTTGTAACATTCCACTTCAGTGCTCAAAGATTCAAACCTGTTGTAACTTATTTTTTGTGTGTCACTAGGTCTCCTTGAATAATCCCTTTGTGTATAACTCTCAAAGTTGTTAATGTTCCTGTTGTTAGCTCTGCAATTCACAACTTTATGTCCAAAATTATTACATGCATAACATAAACCAAAAAATATAGTTTGATACCTGGGAGTTAAAGATCTTCTAAAAGGAGGTGCTCTTATGAATCCTTCTTCTTCGTGTGGCCTATCTATCTATTGTTGATTCTGAAATCTGAATCTTCTTAGTGGAGGAGTGTCCCTGTAATCTTTCTTGTATATCTTCCTATCATATTTGATTGTTTCTACATAGCTCTTTGGATTTGTTTCTTGCTCTATTGTTTTGGAGCTTGATCCCTTTTCTGTCTGATTGTATCCAATTCTGGACTTGTCAAGATGAGATTTTTTACTGTTGATAATGTCATCCATAACTTTTGAGCTATTCTGCATATTTTTTTTTTGAATATCTTTTATTAGTGTGACAACTTATGCTTCCAAGTTTCCAATGATATTGTCATTTTCTTCTAGTTGTTCTTTGAGTGCTTCTTCAATTCTTTTATCTTCTTCTATTTGAACCTTCAATTTTGTGATCATTCGTTCTAGTTCTTGAGTGTCATTTTTCTTGTCTAGTTCTGCTTGTAGTTTCTTGTTTTCCTTCTTTTCTCTTATGATAACTTCTATGGCACACATTAATTCTTCTCGATAGTCAACTTCTGCCTCTTGAGTTTCTTCTTCGACTTCTTCACATTCTTCTTCGGCTTCTTCATATTCTTCTTCGGAGTCTTCTTTGTCAGAGTCTTTTACTGCCATGAATAGAACTCTTCCTGTCTCATTGTCACTGACTTCATCTTCATTTGATGATGAGTTGTCTTCTTTGGTGTATAAGCTTTTCTTGAAAACTTTCTTTGTAGTTCTTTTGCCTTTATATGTGTGTTTTCCTTTTGAGTAACCTTCATCATTTCTCTTTTTATTATGAGGACATTTGTTAGCAAAATGACCAATACCATCACAATTAAAACAAATTAAAGGGAGATTACCTCTATACCTACCGTTGGTTCCCTTGTTCAGACTTTTGACAAAATTGGCCACTTCTTCATCATCTTTTGAGGCGTCACTGTTGTTGCTATATTCTTCTTGTTCCTTTTTATTTTGCTTTGATCTTTTGGATGCCTTGAAGGCTTCTTCTTTTACATCTGGATTTTCCTGCTCAGTTCTCATTTCATATGCTGTGAATATTCCATGCAGTTCGTCCATGCTTATTGAGTCCAGATCCGATCTTTCTTCTAGTGTTGATATCTTAGGGTTGAATCTCGTAGGAAGAGATCTTAGTATCTTTTGAACAATTACAGATTCTTCAATTTCTTCACCCAATCCTATGATTGCATTCATTGTTTCATCGACTCGTAAGAATTAGGCTGCGATATCTTCATCTTCCTTCATTTTTAGTTGTTCGAACTGGCCTCTGTAACTCTGAAGCTTTGTTGCTTTGACTTTTGTATCTCCTTCATAAATATTTTGAAGCTTGTCCCGAATCTCTTTAGCGGATTTACAGTGTGCAACTTTGGTGAATACCGTATCACTAAGACCATTCAAAAGTGAATTTGTGGCTTTGGAATTATTCTCATCGATTTTTACTACTTTGTCATTTTTTGGTGGAACTGCTGGTGCTGTGTATCCATCTACAATTGATTGCCAAACTTGAAATCCCTGTGCCTGTATATATGTCCTCATCCTTATGCTCCAAAAAGCATACTTATGTCCATCAAACTGTGGTATTCCATTTTTATATCAGTTGGTACTCTCCATGATCTACCTTTCAATGGTTAAATTGATTTCTGAAGGAACCTTCTCTGATACCAATTGTTGGATTACTGAGAGGGGGGGTGAATCAGTAATAGAGGAATTTAATCATTTTTAACCATATAATTCAAGTTCTATATCAATGAAGAATTATCATCCAATAATTGCAGAATAAATAAGAAATGAACAAATGAAAAAACATACACATACACAGTACACCAATGTTTTACGTGGAAACCCAAATCGGGAGAAAACCACATAATGATTTTTCTTATATGTCTTGAAGAATTACATTCATTGGAAGCACCAAATTCCTTTGTTTTCCAGCTGCAACTGGAAGGAGGCTCCAACCCCCTAGTTTCTCAAGATACAACCTGAGGGAAGCTCCAACTCCCCAATTCTCTGGCTACAACCAGAAGGAGGCTACAACCCCCTATGTTCTCCAGCTACAACTGGAAGGTGGCTACAACCACCTATCATTGCCCCGTCCTACCACCCTGAAGTAGAAGTAGAATGATGGAACCACTGTCAACCTGTCACTATGAGATATATTGATGTAAACCTGTACCAATAAATCTGAACCATGCATCAACATGTACTTCAACCTGTAATAAACCTGTACCATAAACAAGTGCATCAACCGTGTACCAACCTGTACCAAATAACCTGTAATCAACCTGTACCATAAACAAGTGCATCCAACCATGTACCAAGTATGTACCAATCATGTGTCAACTACTCATCAACTATGACTCCAACATCATCAACTATACACCTCATGTATGTGTCAACTCATCAACTACTTGTCTCAACCATGTACTCAACATGTACCTCAACCAAAATCCCTCATCAATTTCATCATCCAAATCCGATTTATAGCTCTATAATAAACCTGGTGTATATGATCACATTCCTGCAAACCTTCCTTAACTTCAACAAAAAGAGACTAGCATTTTCATCAAACGTTTCTTTAGTCTCACATGCCTAGTTTTGGATTAGTCAACAACCCTAACTTGAAGTAATCATAACTTTGTACTTGTAATGTATAAAGATATGAAACTGATATACAATGTTCTTTAGTGTGTTTTGTGAAATTCCTCCAGGTTTCACTATTTGGAACCTCTCATAAAAGGAGTTATAGCAAAAATGGCATACCTTGCTGAATTTTGACTTATTCTATAGAGAGACCTTGTAGAGCATGCCCCGTACAGAATATTTGTTGAATTGATATGCAACTATTACATAGAATACTAAGGATTTTACCCTAACCAACACATTTGGTTTCACCTAATTTGGATCTATTATGAATAAGTTATGACGTTTTTACCCGAAACACCTTTTTCTGACTAGTTTCAGGACTAGCCACAAACCCTATTTTCCATGGAGTGTAACTCCAAAAATACAATGACCCACAAGATGAATTTTTTACCACAGATACTTGGATATGTTTGCGCAATGGAATAGAAATTTCACAGTCTGAATCATTATAGAAATTTTTTTATAGAGAAAATGGTGATATGACCTGTAAATAACATACCTTAGAAAGCACCATCAAAAGAATTTATCCTTCCTTGCATTTCGGCCTTCTTTTCTTCACCTTCCCTCAGAATTTGGGCTTAGATATCCTTGGTTACCTCAGACACCTATAGATATTAAATATTCTCAAGTGCAATTAAAATGAGAGAACCTTGCCTCTTATTTATACTCTCCAATTAGCTTCCTTAAAAACATCTTCTAGGTCACTTGGCCCCACTTTCTTTATTTTAGGGTTAACCCACTTCTAATTTCTCCATTAAATTTATTATTGAAATAATTTATTTTGTATTCACTTTGAATTATAATACACTCATTACTTCACTTTATTATTTACCTTTTAAAATCTCTTAAACAACTTTGACTACTTTGACCTTTTGGGGCTTCTAAATGACATATGAGGGTCCTCCAACTTCGTAAGGTCATAACTCTCAAACCGTTAGGAGTTATGTGATGTTACATATACCACCAGAAATGGAATGGCATGTACTATCCATATAGAATAGTATTATCTGAAAATATATCATAACTCATATCGGTATCCATCAAACAAACTTGGGTCCATTACCCAAACCTGGGGTCTCCAACTTCTCATGGCCATAACTCTCTAATCGTGAGGAGTTATGTGACATTCCACATACCACCAGAAATGAAATGACAAGAACTATCCATCTAGGATAGTTTACCTGAAAAATTCATTGACCTTCATCTCATTATTCGACAATTAATCATGGGTTCTCTTACTCCGCAAAGCATCTTCCCGTGAGGGCTTTCACCATAAGGGTACCACTTTGGAGTTCATCCATATTTACTTATTATCAACCATGACAAGAAAATAATGAGTCATATTTACATAAAACAATCTTGGGTCCATTACCCAAACCTTTGTGATGTGAGGCTTTCTTCAAGGGTTGACATCAATGACAACCAACCTTAATCAACACCCCTTGATCCATTTTTTTACTATATTGGTTTGCTTGTCTGTTTAGGGGTGATAGTGAGTGCTAGGTGTCAACTCTATCCCAGAAAAATTGAACAAGTCCTACCAAAACACACGGAGAAACCTGATATCCCTGTCATTGTCTATGTTCCTCGGAAGGACATGGAGTCTAAACGCCTCCTTGAAGAATAGGTTTGAAACCTGAGATGCATTGTACTCCATAGGAATAAAAAATAAGTGCACATATTTAGTCAACCTGTCCACCACCACGTAGATACATTCCCTGCCCTGCACCTTTGGTAACCTTGTGATGACGTCCACGGAAATTATTTCCCACTTCTTCTCCATAATCGGTAATGGTTGAAGTAGTCCTGCAAGATGTCTAAACTCTAACTTGTTCTACTGGAAATCCATGCACTCCCACACATGACAAAGTACATTCCCTTTGATACCCTTCCATGAAAATCTCTCCCAAACTTGCCTGTAGGTCTTTAGATACCCCTGGTTCCCTGCTAGTGGTGCATCATACACAACCCTCAAAATATTATCCTTGAGTGTGGACTCATTGAAAATATAGATCTTGTCTTTGTAGTAGATGATGTCATCCACTACCATGTACCTGTCATCCTGAATACTTCCCTCCATCATCTAACAAGCCAAGGTATTCTTGGAGTATTCCACCAAGAGAATGGACTTCCAGCCTGCTACGATCTTTGTCATGGTGAAGAATGCAGGTCTCTTGGATAAAGCATCAACAACTATATTATTCTTTCCCTTTACATACTCAATGTTGAAATCATGTGATTGTACCTTACTCACCTACTTCTGCTGCCTCTTATTCAGGTCTCGCTGCTCCAAGAAATATCTCAAGTTGTTGTGGTCAGTGTTATCCCCGATTTCTAGGGATAACTAAGAGATCATGTCTCGAGGCCCACAGGTCCTTGACATGGAGTACCAAGAGAAGGATTGACCTGAGCATGGCCCTAGAGGGCCCATCCTTTTCTTCTTTCATCAGATTCGTCTTGTCAGCAGCAACATCATCCATCACCATCGGCTTGGTCTTGTATCGGAGAAGGCTCTTGCTCCATGAGGTAATTGGTCCAGGTATCATGGTATGTGTCAATTTTGATCATTATAACCTTTGGATATATGCATCTGACTCCTTTTATCTCTGACAATTGCTTGGATCTTACATTAACCCACTTGACCATGATTGGGGAGATTGATAGGGTGTCCTAGCAATCCTGTACCCATGGGTTTTGGTTTGCCACCAGGGGGATTTCTGAAGAGCCATCGTCCACTCCTATCATACCACCACTTTTTCATCTTATTTCCTGCTCATTTATCTCATTCCCCTTGTCTGGACATTGGAATGACCTGTTTGTAGGGTTGTAAATTATCTTGTGGGAAGAAGGTGTTAAAGGCCTAGAAGGTAAAAGAAGCTGGCAAAAGATAAAAGCCTAGAAATAAAACCTCCAGATGCCTCACCCAGGGATCCTCGAGAAGGCAATAAAAATCCTCTCAGCAAGAAACAAGAGGGAATTGAAAAATAATAAACAATACCTAGCCAAGAGGATAGGGGGTCTCATCACGAGCCAACCTATTAGGTTCATGGGTACTTAACAGTATGAAATTTCCATTATCTGGTTACCACACCAGGGCAATGAGCTTTGATTGCATGGTCAAGGGAAAGGGGGTCCCATCATGAGCAAGCCTTCTCATCTCTGTGAAAGTACTTGTGGGTAACACTGTCAGCTCTGGTCACCATGCCAAGGCAGTGTCCTCTGGTTAGACCTTGAATAAAAAGAAAAAGAAGAAGAAAATCAAATAAAGAACGAATAAAGGCAAGAATGGGCTTGGAAAAATTGCATCCATGATAGGTACAACTCTCCTTCTACAAAGGCACCCACAGATAACATTATGCATCCCTGTCTCTCACTCTACCCACTTGTCTAGACATACCCTAGCCACATCACCTCGTTTACATGCCTTGGATGGAACCTTCCTGAGAACTTCTCATCTCTTATGGATACTAGCCCAATAGGATGTCTTGTCCTTTTATTCGATCTTGTATTGTGGATTTTTGTAATGTCTTTGAGCTATTGAACGATGTATCAAGGTTTTTATGCATATGTTTGATAAATATTAATGATGAAATGTGATTGACATTGCTATGATCCATATGACTAATGAGCCCATGGAGGGTGTAGTTTTTGATGTGCAGGACCATGCCCGACAGACATGTACCACTTGGACCGGTACACATGGGGAGATGATTAGTTCAGACCTCCATGGGGCTGAAGAGCCCATCAGATGGTTGTTGAGACCCTGTCAGAGGGGTAGAGACAGGACAATGTTTGACTGAGGTTTTGCACCTGAGAAGAAGAGGACGTTTCACCAAAGGCACTTTGGTAGAGCCCGGCCTAGGGGGAATGACCCCTTTTCAGTGGAACATTGGCCTTGGAAGGCCCAAAGCGTCCCCATCCTTACCATGATGTCATCCAACTTCATGGTCATTCTTGGAGGCAGACTGGGCAGTAGTGGCACGTGTGGCATGTTGAAGAAGCCCCCAGGGGGCTAACATTTTGCTCCTGGATGTCTCATCTGCCCTAAAAAGGGCTAGCACCTCCATTGAAGGGGATTTTACCTTTATTACAACTCAATTAGGGTTTTAATTTGACAATTTAATGTAAAAATAGTATTATGGTCTTGTCGGCCATTTTTTATGACCTAAAATTAATTAAGGTCATTGATACACTATATATTGAGGAGTTTTAGCCTCATTTTGAAGAACACATCACTCACTCTCCTAGTGAGGTCTGATTTTTGCACCCTATTAGGGTTATTGGCTATTTTGAGGAAGGCGCACTTGTTTGGAAAGGAGATTTTTGGCAATTTATGGTGTTTTTCTTGAAGGAAGGTTTACAACTAGGGTTTGCATGCTATTTTCTTGGTGATTTGTAAGTATTTTTCTGCAAAACTTCTTGATTGAATGGTTGTAGTTTAATTTCTTGCATTTATTTATATTTTTGAATCAAAACCCTAGGGGAAAAACACACAAGTAGGTCGTTGTCTCATGTCCCCTGATAGAAAAACCTTTTAGCCATTGAAGAAGAAGAAGAGAGCCTAGCCATTGCTACACTCTTTCTTTCTTCTTCCCTTAAGCTAGATGTACCTTTAAACTTCAAGAGGAAGAGGATGTCCCAGGCCTAGGTTATCTACACCTAGGGCCATTTTTCTTTTAGGGTTTGATGAAAGATCCTTGCCTTTGCAACACTCTCCCTCTTTAAACTCTCTTGTCTTGATTTTACTTGTCTTTGAGCTAGTTGATTGCCGGGAAGGAGGAGAGAGCATGAGGCCTTGCTTAAGAAACATCGGAGTGAGCCTCTCTCCCCTAGGGTTTTGTCTTTAAGGCCCCGCTATTGTAGCACCTTGAAACCTTTCCCTCTTGTCCTTTGAATCTCTTCCCCTTCAACTTGTACGTCCTTCACTGTTTGACTCCATAACCCTAGGCATTGATCTTTAGCCTCCAACGTTGAAGTGAAAGTGATTAAAACAACTCTCAAACTCTTATAAATTGAAACCATAACTAACTACTAACCCTGAAAAAGATGATGTCACACTTGGTTATTTCATCTTGACACAACATTTTTTATACATTGAGCAATTAGATGGTGTTTTAAGCATTTATTGAATGAGGGATTGATTGGATACATTGATTTCTATTACATATTGATATTTATTGGTGAAGTAACATTATTTCATTGCTATATTAACAAACATTGACTTCGTCAATATTTATTGTCGCAATTGCTTATATATTGATATCAGATAGTTATATGAAGTACTAACCCTTTGAATCATAGCCTGCATGTATTAGTTTGTTGTTTCTTTGTTCCGGGCAGGTGTTCTCATTTGGTCCTACACTTCATTATTGGTTGTTTAGCGTGACCATCTATTTTGGTGGTGACCTGTGAAGGGGGAACTTTACTTTGACTATTAAAACTTTGCCTCTTCAAAACTCCAGGTTACCGGGGACGTGTCCCTTGGGCCTAACCTCCCTAAAGAGAAAGAACCTCCCCATCGTGGTGACATTGGATGGGATAGGTTCATGTTATGCCAGTTTGGCCTTCTACTTCATAGCCACTTGACCTAGCTACAAACTGTGCGATAACAGTCAGTCCAAACCACGAAGCGTCCTCCTACCAAGTACTGTCTGAATTTGGCCAATGCATGCATGATGGCCAACATCTCCTTATCATATATCGGGTAGATCTTCTCAGGATCCCTTAGATTCGTTCCCTCTAAATCTATCGGATGTCATTTCTACATCAATACTACTCCTATCCCTTCATCGAATGTGTCACACTCTAGAACAAAAGGCCATGTAAAATCTAGGAGTGCTAATACTGGGAGATTTCTCAGGACCTTCTTCATTCTGTCGAATGTTACCTCTGCATCCTCTAACCATCGAAATGCCCCTTTCTTGGTGAGGCCTGTTAATGGCGCAACCAATTGTAAACATCGTTTCATAAGGTGTATGTAATAGCTACATGTCCCGAAGAATCCTCGTAGATCCATGAGTGACCTGGGGGTGGGCCAGTCTAAGATGGTATGGATCTTCTCCAGATGAACCTTTATTCCCTCAACACCAATCACGTGCCCGATTTGAAGGATCTTTGTCAACCTGAACTCACACTTTTCCTCCTTGGAAAAAAACAATTGTTCCTCCATAATGGTGAGAATATCGTCTACGTTCTTTAGGTGTTCCTCTCACATCCTTTTGTAGATGAGAAGATCATCAAAGAACACTAGTAAAAATTTCCTCAGCTATTTGTTGAAGATATGGCTTATGCATGACAGAAAGGTAGTTGGTGAATTAGTCAAACCAAAGGGCATGACTAGAAACTCATAGTGCCCATAGTGACACTTGAATGTTCTTTTATGGATATCCTCCTCCATGGCCCGAATCTGGTAGTATCCTAATCACAAATCAACCTCTGAGAAGTACAATGCTCCATGAAGCTCATTGATCAGCTCATCAATCTTGGGTATTGGGTATCGATTTTTGTTGGTATTTTTGTTTAGTTCCTTGTAGTCTATGCACATCCTCATAGCAACATATTTCTTCTTCACTAGTACAATTGATGAAGAGAAAGGACTAAAGCTAGGCCTGATGTGTCCCATCTCTAGAAAATCCTTTATGGCCTTCCCTATTTCCTCCTTGAATATTTTGGGATGCATGTAAGGGGTGGAGATAATGGGATTCGACCCCTCTTCTAGCTCAATGACATGTTCAAACCCTCTGTTAGGTGGTATTCCTATTGACAATGGTTCAAAAAATCTCTCATGCTTTCCAAGCAATGCCTAGATATCCATAGGGTAATGTTGGAATTCTTGTGATGGATTCTCCATGGTGATCAAGCACTCTATTTTGAAATCCATGTCCTCATGTCTAAAAAATTCCTCCATGTGTTGGTTAGACATGATCCTGGGAGAACCTATCAACATACCTCTTAGGAAAACTCATTATCCACCCTTGTCCTGGAATTCCATCCTCACGTCCTTATAATTCATGTGGATATCTCCCAAAGAGTATAGCCACTGAAATCCTAGCACCACATCAGTATCTATTAAATCCATGACGTAAAAGTCATCAGTCAATGTGTAGTTTCCCAAGGTTACTTACATTCCCATGATACTCTGAGCACACATAATGGTCTACCCATATGATACTACTACATTGAATCCCTTGAAATCCTCTGGAAGGATATTTCTCTCGGTGACAAGTGAAACATCAATGCAGTTGTTGGTGGCTCCACCATCCACCAATGTCGTAACCCCCTGCCCCTGCACAATGCATCTAATCCTAAAGGTATAATATTTAGGGACTCCTGAAAGGGTGGCAATGATCACTTCCTTATGGATATATTGCAATGGCACCTAATCTATAGCCTCCTATGTCTCACCACTATCGTGTCCAATACCTTCATCATCATCGTCATCCTCCTCGTTGGAAACTACCTCAATGTAATGGAATTTACCTTTTCCCATAAATATATGGCCTAGTTCCCATGGATATTTGCAACTAAAGCAAAATTTCTTCCTCATTAGTTCTCCTAGAGTCTCTTCATCTGTCTTGTCCTTCCATATCCATGACTTATGGGCAAACTTTGTCTCCTTACCTCCTTGAGGGATGAAGGATTTTATTGGTAACTTCTTGTTGATTGCATCCTTTATGTCATGGGATCTCATGATGGCCTCATGCAATGTGGTTGGCCTAAAGGCCTTCACCCATTCTCTCAGGGGTTGAGCTAGACCCTCTCTGAATAACATCACCAACCTTTGTTGAAATATATTATCTGTCACCATAACTACCATCCTATGAAAATATGTGATGTATGCTTCTGGTGTGCCTATCTGTCTCAACTATGCCAAATACTTGAAGTGTATCTCAAGGTCCTTTTGGTAAAACCTATCCATCAAGTTCTGAGTGAATTCCACATATGAAGTGATGTTGGCATGCCCTAATGTCACCAACCCATGGTACCACCATTCATGAGCTTCTCCTTCCAAGTGAAGGGTGGCATACTTAATTGTTTCGGCTTCAGTCATTGGGTTAAGTTGGAGGTAAGTGTCCAACTTATGTACCCAGGCCTTGGTCATGCTCTTTGCATACCCATCGAAGGGTGGAATAGTCAACCTTCCCACCTTGCAGGTGAGATCAAAGTTCTATGGGCTCTATGCTTCCCTATTCCCCTCCTTCGGATTGTATTTATTTTTGAGGCCATATAAGTGTTTATAGAAAAAATTCTCACAGATATTTTCATCTATCGTCTCGTACTCCCTTTATGAGGTGTTAATATCAAGCCTTTGATTTGATTGCTCCTGTGCTTATGTAGACTGCCCTGTTAAGAATTGCGGTAATAATGGTCTAGGTACCTCTTTTCTCCCTGCTTGGAAGACACTATGTGTTGGAATACAGGTATTAATCCCTTCACGAGTCCTACCACCTCTATGGATGGAATCTACATGGTTCACATTGGTATCTCCCTGGTTTTGGTTTGCTTGGTTGCTAGAAAAATATTCTGTCTAGAATTGTGTCAATTGTTGCTACCCATTAGCTATGGACTCCAACAATTGTATGGTTCTGTCTTCAGGATGGTCCCCCATAACTCCCTCTACTTCTACGTCTTTTTATGATTCTAGTCCTAGGGTAGGTTTCTTCCTACATCCTCTAGTTTTCCTTGGAATCAATGCCTCAATAAATCACAGGCTGACAATATCACCAACTCTGATACCATTGTAATGTTCTCAACTAGGATAGGAGGGAATTTTATATATTTTGGCCCACAATTTGTTGTTTCTTCTTATATGAACGTGTTGTTAACTTCTTATAGATAGTTTTATCAATGAGGAATATTGTCAAACATATAGCATAAATTCATTACAAAAAAATGGAGTAGATAATCATGACATCTTATTATGGATGGAAAACTCCCAAAATAAGTACAATGATGTCTAATGGTTGTAATAAAAACTAAAAAATACTATTAATCACACAAATCTAATGGTTTCCTCAAAACCACACAATATACTACATAAACACACAAGAAAAACCTAGAATGATGCCAATCTATGGTGTCCACTGATCCAAGACTCACCAAGACTTACTTTGCTCTACTCCAACAACATTGATCTGCAGTCAAACCCCTCCTAAGCTCCTCACAAATCTCGTCTGATAGACGGATGCAAACCCCAATTCACAGAGGTCCTCATGAGATGACTGCGAGGCATATAGCGAGGCCTCGCAGGACAACCCATGCTCAACTTGCGGGGATTCCCCCTTTCACAGATGAACGAAACCCTCCTGGAACTTGTGGATCTGAAGATCGACCCCTTCCTAAAATTCACCACAAACACCCTACACAAGATACTATGCTTCCCAAATCCCTCCAATATGAAATCAAACACCAAATTAACTCCAATGAGAACTATGGATGAATCCTTCTCTTGTCTAGATAGGGTGGATATTGCACCACCAAAACTAAAGCTGTAGTGGAAGGGTTTTTCCCAAAACCCCAACCAAAACTTCAGCTACAAGAGAACTCAATAAGATATCAAATCATAATGCCAATGGGAAGGGTTACTCCTCTATTTATCCTCTCTTTGGACCTTCTAGATCTTTCCCCCATTTTTACCAAACAAAATCTTCACTTTATTCCCCCTCCAATTCCATTTAAATATAATTTTTTTATTTTATTTAATGTCACTTTTAGGATTTCTCATTCTTTTTACCTAGTGACACCAAATAAATCTTCTTGAATCCCCTTTTTTCCTTTTTGACTATAGCCTATGGGAGTCATATAGGCTATTGAGTCATCCTCCATCATGATCAATTGGAAGGGGGCATTACAGGGTCCAAAGAATGTTTATAAAAGAATCCTTGATTATATGTTAAAATATATAGTGCATGAGTGAAAGTTATGCAAATGAATGTTGACCATTCTGATTTCTAATGGTAATGTGAAAAATGCACAGGTTCATAATTCACTATGAACAAAAATCTTGTTGTTGTGGCATGTTGGTTTAACCAGGAAAGTCGAGAATAAAGTTGGCTAAAACTTCTCAAGGAACAGAGCAGGAAAATCCCTAAGGGAATGGATTGCAGAAGCACAGAAGGAGAAATACAAATACTTTTCTCACTTTAAAAACTTTGATGTATGAGATAGAGTTGGGATGGAAATTAAATCTATAAATATGTTTAAATGAATAGGCTTGGTTGAGCCATGTTAAGTAAAGGATGAGAGGCCTTAGAAATAACTCAGTTGGTCTAAAATTTTTAGGCTGTGTAGAAGGAATTAGAAAAGGGAAGGATCCCTTAAGTCCTTTATTGTTGTCTATTATGTTTTCTCTCGGATGAGAAAACTAAAATGTTGGTTGTGTAAATGCTCTAGCATGAGAATGCTAAAAATTATGCACGCACAACTAAAAATTGATTGTGTTTGCACTAATGAAAAAATTAAGGATAATGTGATAGAGTGCATGAAAATATGCTAGAACATAATTAAAAATGTTTTAAATGCTTTGGTACATGCATTTCATTACTACATGACAACTGACATAATGTTGAAATGTGATGATGCATGTCATGTATAGGAAATGATTGGAACTGTTGGAAAAGACAACTGCTAGTGTTAAACAACCTCAGGAAGAGGTAAATGCAAGAACAATTTTGATAAGATATTGATGGAAGGACCTTGGGAGCCCCCATGAAGCACCATTGATGAGATACTATCAAAAAAGATGATCACAACCAGACATGTATAAATATTTTCATACGAGTGTGGTGTATGGTATGAAGGGATTGGGTAAGAAATATATTCTAAGATATTTTATTATCTTGATGATATGCATGTAATTTTGAGTGGTTGTTGTATGCCATTAATACCCAAGAAGGGTATGATTAAGGAAGGAGAAACCTGAAGGACAGAGGGAGCAACCTCTAGAAGCCAAGGATGATTGATATCCTTACAAGAAATTTAGGAACAAATATGTCATGAATACATTGACCAATTAGGGAGTGATTGGGAACAAAAGTGCTCATAAACAATACATTGATTAAATGCATTGAGGAGATGCATGTGGTAAGAGAGTAGGCATGTGTGGGACAGCCCATTATGGAAGGACCTTCCAATATTTTACCAGAGTTAAAGAATGGTAAAGAAAGAAATTGGGTGGCCATAAATGTTGGCACCTTGGTTATCATTGAAGAAAGAATGCTTGAATGCATTCATGTGAAAATTTTAGTTCTGTGTGTGTTGATTTGAGGCTAAGATTAGCTCAAAGAAGGAGGGACAATATTGCTATAATAGTGAATATGGATAGAGAATCCATGTGGTGAGAGGTTGGCTAAGTTCCAACACACCATGGAAAGATTGTTTAACATGAAAAATAATAATCTAAAATCAATGCAAGGGTGCATGGTATGTGAATGTGGCCATGGATATTGGCACATTGGATTAAATTCACTTAATATTGAATTGCATTTGGAAAAGTTTGGTATGCTGAAATGATGCATGTGTAAGGAATGATATTTCCTTTTTCTTTATATCATTGAATAGATAAATATGATTTGATTGTTAGTATGCACAATTTAAGAATTTCCTATGATGCCATTGTAAAAATGTAATGTGCATGAGAACTAACAATTTGTTTGGCTGTGTGAAAATAGAATTGCAGGAAGAAAGGTCTTGGATATGGAAACAAAATAAGTCCATAAGGGGGACCAATGCTTGCTGGTTATGAAAGATCCAAACTATTATGAGAAGGAAATATCATACTTGTGAATCTGGTTCCCATGTGGAACAGATCTAAAAATGAAAATGTGAAATTTGGAATATGTGGGTGACAAATTTGAAATAAATTTGATTGGAATTGATGATAACATCTCATGAATTTATGTATGAATGTGATATAGGTGAGATGAAATATATTTCCAGGGAGGACACATGATGGATTTCAAAGCTGGAAAGCATGGGAAAAAAAGGCTACTATAGTGACATGAGAACCCCATGATAAGCCATGATCCCCAAATAATATCGTGTTGAGGTAACACGGGCTGGAGGGATGCCTTGACCAGAGAAATTCGGAGGGACACCTTGACTATAAGACTCGAGGAAGTCTCAGAAATTATTCTGGTGTGAGAAATCCTTAGCAAGGAAAGATGGATCACTCGAGGGACTATATAGATGAGAAGAGGATGCCTGAGCCTAGGCTTGGAGGGTGAGTGACCGGAAGGAAGATGAGACTTCGATAGTTGTTGTAATCTATTGATTACGATCATGCACACAGTGGGCATGTTAAGGAAAATAGTGAGCCAAGTTAATGAGATATCCCTATGGATGCAGATCCATGAATTGTACAGATACGTATTGTGTTGATTTGTGAATATTTTCTCTTGAGTTTAAAAAACAATAAAATGTTTTGCATGAAATTGTAATTAATATGATTTCTATTGAAATTGTTGTAGGCATGTGCTAATGCAAAAAGATTGGGAAAGGACTAGACTATGAAGGAAATGAAGATGATGTTGAAGCAATTGAAGGATAAAGGCATGNGGGGGGGGGGGTGGGGGGGGATTTAACACCCCTTTCCCAAACCCATGATTATATGTAATTAATCATAATTAAAGATTTTCATGACATGACATGTGAACAATGTAAATGTATTATTATTAATATTTCCAACAACTAACTATGGGGGGTGAAGCCTTGAAGTATTGGCCATGATACCACTAGGAGAAAGAGTGAGGAAACCTAGAGAGGGGTTCATCATGCTAAGATGACCAAATTCCCTTGTACTGAAATATTTGATTTGGAAATAATAATTTATTTCCCTCATCCCAAATTTTAAGAAAAAATAGTTAATGAGGGAGGTTGGTAGTTGAACAACCAACCACCATAAGAGGGATACCAAAGGGGAAAAGAAGTTTTCAACTAGATGGCATCAGGAAAGATCACCACTTGTCCCTATGATTGACCCATGAGTTTCATTATGATAGAAGAAATAGAAGGAGAGGTCGAGAACCTTGCCAAGCCATGTATGTAAGAGAAGCACACGAGGGTAGAAAGAAAGGGAGAGAGAGATCAGGGGATTTGGCCGAGACAAAAAACTCCAGGAATTTTATATCTAAAAGGAAGGGAATGATTGTAAAGGAACAATAAAGAAAAAGAGCTTGATTTTTGGAATTTTTGGTGGAAAGTCCAAAAATCCCGACCTGATCCAAGAAGGATTTGAGCTCAATACTAGGAAGGTATCTGACAAACCTCACTGAGGCTTGAGCTAGGTGGGTGTGGGGAAATATCTACCAAGAGTGGAGTGAAGGAGAGTGTCCTTCATAGTTTGTTGAGAACCTGAGTGAGATCTCCCTGGTGGTATCATGGCTTGGCACGGGGGTGGTCTACTGCCAAAGTAACTGGGCATGCAGAGCCTACGGTTGGGTAGAAACAAAAGCACCCACAGTCAGTTTCCTGGTTGTAATCCGTAAAACAAATAACTATCCATGTGCTCTTCGTACTTAATTTGAAAATTAAGGGTCGATGTTTGTAGTTGTGTTGTATATACATAATCCTAGTTAATGAACTTGACATCATTCCATTAGGAAACTTTATATTTGTATGATAATGTATCATAATGGAATTGTATGTAATTGCACAGCCGAACAAGAGAATTATTTTACTTTACCCTGAATGATGATAATATTTTATAGTGTCCAAAAACAAAGAAAGTGGACATGTAAATGAGCTTCCCTCTTGTGCAACAGGATTATGTTCTGCAATGTGTTTCCAGTAAAAGGGATCTAGGTAGGTAAACTAAGAAATGAATGATAGTTTCTAAGAGAGATGAAGAGTTGTGATCTTCCTTAAAAGGTAAATAAATCAAGTTTACGCCTATATATTGTTGTATGGGAGATGGGACACAACAATCATTGATTTATTAAGCTGAGAAACCATCACAACCATCCAAAGATGGGACAGTTACCCATCACAGTCCTTTGTAGATCAACACAAAAGGGGTGGTTGTTGTATCAGATAATGGTTGAATTCCAACCATTGATATGATATCTAAGCTTAGGAAGGAGTTTAGCATCCCAGGATACCGAAGCACCAGACCTTGAAAGGATTTTAATTCCAAACCCCTTTGGAATGTCTTGATACCAGATATCTGGGGACCAGGTTTCTAGTCCATGTTTCCATACCTTCAACTCTACTAAGCCTGAGAGAGGGAGAGAGGGTGACGTCATAATGATGAACCGTTCCAAATTGGTAGTCTTGTTTTCATGGAAGGGACACCTGTCAACATCTAGTTGAGGGAGAGTAGAGTGTGGGACCCTTGTCAAGTCTAAGATCTATGGTGAGCACAATTAAATATGAACTGTTGTATCTAAGAGTAGAGGAATCTACACTGTTGATCCAAGTGGAGAAAATTCCATCGGACACCAGACTGTGGGAGTTCTAGTGTGAAAGAGATCGATAAAGAGCCACGGTATTGATATCTGTGGTCCTTTAGCGGTGGCATGTGTCCTCCTTAGATTCCACATGAGGAAATATCCCCATCATATATCTTGTGGTAAAGGCCAGGAGTTGTAATCCTAGGGATCAAATTAATTAAGTACCCAACAATTTCCAAGATTAACCATCTCGTAATCACCGGATGATGGACCTCAAGAGTTTTAGGATACACGAGATAGGAAAGTGTCGAGTTCCAAGGTCTGTGGTGATGAGAATCGATGATCTTTGGATTGATGACTCAATCTCCACCATCTGATCCCTTAAAGTTGTTTCCATGTTGGTATGGCGAACAAAATCATTGTAGTCGTCAGATCTACCGGTGCAATATCTCAGCCATAGATATTTGGGGATCATAATCCCAAGAAAATTTGTCTAATAACCACATAATCCTTGGGATTAGGATAATTAATCACTTGGTAATCCCCGAGCATCGGGGGTTCTCAAAGCCCATGCCACATAGGAAAATCCATGAGGTTCGATGTCTAATGGTACATTTCATTCGACGATTGAACCACATGTCATGTGGGATGGCCACATGTCATGTGGGAGGACCACATGTCACCTGTTGGTGGTGCCACATGTCATATCGATTTGGAATATTTGGACAGAGGTCCAAACGAAAAATTGTTTCCACGTGTCACATAGTAAGATCGCCACGTGTCAGGCCACGTCATATTGTGTCGTGATGTGTCATATCGTGGACATTCCACATAGAGTATATGTGTTGATTGTGGACCATGTTGGTTGCAGAGGCTTGGGATTGACGTCTCAGGCCTCAACCATTGGATTTGAACCATGAGAGATCTAGACTGTCGATTTAATAAGAGGGATCTAGCACCTTGGAGTCCCGAGGTCTTGATGGGTGATGTAATATCGATCATTGATTCTGGATCACAGATCGAGTTGGGACCACTGATTTAACCCACAGTTAAAACCAACCCCTCTCGTGGGCCACTAAAAAAACTAGAGTATGTGGAACGTGTTCTCCACGCGTTTCCTTTTGTACGGACCGATTACGTCAGCTCGATGTATCGCAGTTTCAAACTCACAGAAATATTTCATCCTCCCAACTTACCAAGACTCACAGCAGTTTGATATCCACTGCGACTATGGTATTCGATCGAATCTGAACCGTTCGTTCTTATAATACAGAAACATGGACTGTGGTCCATGTGTCACACAGGGAAAGTACCAAGTGTCTTTCTACAGGGAAGCATGCGATAGTGCCATGTGAACAAGATGTCAGCTAGTCCTAGATCGTGCATTTTTTGGGGTTATGCAGATAATAAAATATGTCGAGGCCCGAGACCCCAACTTCCCATTAGACACGTGTCAACACCTAGAGAAATTGGATCTCGTGTGACTATGCAGTCAACTCCATGACCTGACAGTGCCACATTAGATAGCTTAGGTGATGTGGAGCCACGTGGGTGCCACGTGGTAGTAAGAAACTACTGACCAATGAAGCCCCTAAAATCTTTAAAAGGTCATAACGTTTGACCCCAAACTTGGATTTGGACAAACTTATAGTTGTTGGAAAGCTCTCGATGAGAAGAAGACGATGGTTTCCTCAAAAAGAGGTTTGGAGATGGTGTAAGGAAAGTGAATTTTTAATACCCCATCCCTTAAAAATGTACTTAGGGGATTGGGTGTTTTACATCATCTATAAGAGTCTAAATCAAAGAATAAGGATGAGGATACTACCATAATAGTTGAAGAAAATACTACCAAAAGACTTGAAGAGAAAATTTGCAAGAAGGTTGAAGAAGCCTTAAATACGCCATCTATTCCATTAGTAATGTTATTTTATTTATGTCGGCTTGGGTCCATTAATTGTAATTGTACCTCCTAGTCTCCTATATATATACGAAGGAGAACTTTTCATTTGGAATCATCTTGTATTTGGAAATCTATGTGGTGTATAAGGAGGTTTCCCCCTCGAATAGGATTATTATCTGAAATTCTCTCTTTTTCAAGGTGTTGAGTACTTATTCTAAGGTTTTTCTATGCTATCTTGGTATTTGGATCCTAACATTTGGAGGTCAAATCAAAACTGCGATTTAGAATTGAAGAAGGAAATCAAAATTTTATGGATGGAATCACATTACAAATTCAGAAGGAGAAGGAAAACAAGATTCAAGAAGGTCACCAAAAAACACTTGAATAAGTTGAGCTCCACCTTGAGGATGTACATGTCAAATATGATGGTATTATTTCAAAGGCTAGTGTAACAAAATACCAAACAAAGAAGATAGCGGATTTCATTGTCTCTAAAAACAACATTGATGATATTGGTGTGTAGAATGAAGGAAAACCATCAAAGGTGAAACCATATATACACCCTCATTTCCAAGAAAGTTTCCAAGAAAAACAAGAATATCTAGATTGATAATACCAGGAAAGAAGATGGAATTATTAGGAATATGGCATCATATAACCATTATTCAATAGGATATTCTCAGAGGCCAAAAACTACAACAAACTGGAGAAGTCACAACAAAAACACATGGAATCAAAGGAAATAAAATTATGCAACAACCACCTATCAAGGATTAAGAGTGAAAAAAATTGAATTTGGATGGATAGATCATCATTAGCAGTAGCAAGAGAACATGAATATAAGGAAATCCTATTAGTTGGTTTCATTACATGTAAAACCATTAACTACAAATATTTGAGGACAAATCTTCTTGAAAGAGGGTACTATGATATGGCACCAAGGGGGGAATATATGGGGGTATATGTATATGTAATAGGAGTTGGCCTAATAAAGGGCCCACATATGTAATGAGTGATAATATGTATATATAAAGGTCGATATAGTCATTATTAAAATGAACATATGATTTTTTTAAGTGGTTGTACTAAGGTTAATTAGAGGAGGTTCTCATATTCTTTAAGGAGTTTTTTTGTAACTTATCTCTATTATCTCTTTAGGATTTGTGCTCCACATTCACATATTGTAGTGTAAATTGTGTGCACTCTAGATATTATGTTATTTTAGGGTTTTGGCACATAATATTGAGAACCTCAATGGACAGGGAGACATATAGTGTTCACTTGCAACCTTGATTCCTTTCAATGGTTTCTAGTGAGTTTTCCCTTATGGAAATACTTTCTCACATTTGTTTATCCCAATAGGAAAATAATGAAGACACGAGACACCCCTACCTGAGTCCTTGAGAGGGTTTTAAAAATGAAGTTGATAATCTAGTTAACACATAATAGTAACAATTTTTAATCTAGGAAATAAAATGAGGATGGAGTCTTATATGTATAAGAATCAATTTTATATACAACCAATTGACACTATCAAAATCTCTAGATAATTTTAACTTAAGGACAAAAGATTGAATTTTATTTAAAGTGAAAAGTCTCCTAGGAAACACCAACAACATCATGAGTCTTCTTATCATTGAGAAAGCCTAATTTATCTTTGGATATAACTTGGATAGGAGAAGCTTGATTCTATTATTAATAATATTAGAAGTAACTTGGTAGATCACATTGCAAATGGAAATGGGTTTGAATTCATCAAATATTTAGGGTCATTAGAATTTGATATGCAAGAAGTAAAGGTGGAATTTAATATTTTCATAATATTATCTCATTTCAAAAACTTTTCTATAGTTCAAAGTAGATCATCCTCCAATGCATTAATTAAATCATTGTAAGATTTGATTGGATAACCATCAAAACCTAGCAATTTGTCAACTTGGAGAGTGTCCATCGCTCTAATAAGCTCCTCTTCGGTGATGTTCTTATTGAAATCTAGATTATCCTCTACAAAAGACGTTATTTCAAATCCATAAGATAGTACCATAATGTCTATGATTGTCTTCTTTCCTAGATCCTCATACACCATGGTAAAATGCCTCAAATCCTCCTTCAGTATTCCTTTAAAATATCTACATCACGTCCTTTTTCATCCTATATTTTCTAAATAGTATTTTGTGACTAAAGTAGGATAGGTTGTTTATGGAAGAGCCTCATATTTGAATACGCCTTCTATAGCCATATAACACAATTATTTTTGTCTCCATTTAGCCTCTTCCTAGACCATGCATATCTTCCTTTCATTTTCCACAAATTATCTCCAGTTCTTCCATCTTATAAGAAATACCTTGATCAGGGGAGGCAGGTGTGGGGGGGATTCTCTATGATCTTGGGGGAAAAACAACAACTCGTTACCACTGGAATCTAGGAATGGACACCAACAACAAGGTTGAGGAATACGCTCTTCTAAAAGGAGTTCAAATGGCTCACTCCAAGGGAATAAGAAAGCTTGCGGTCCTCGGAGACTCCCTCACTATAATAAGACTGATGGTCAAGGAATCAGACCCCAAAGATCCCAGCTTAAAAAAGATCCTGGATAGAACCAGGTTGGCCTCCAAAGGAATCAAGCTCTCCTTTTTTCACATCCTCCGCGGTAACAACAATGAAGCAGACAAGTTCGCCAATGCAGCCATCAGGACACCCCTCGACACTCTCATCATCAACGGAGTTTCAACCCCAACCACCTTATATTAATGAGTGTCCAAGAGCATTTTTTGGCAAGACAAAGGAGTCCCTCCTCATGGGGCTTAAGCTTCCCCCACGACCACATGGTTAGAACTAGCGCCAACTTCACCCAAGTATGGCGAAAAGAGAGGGTTCACACCCATTTTAGACGGGGCCCAATTTGCAAGGAATGCCACGATATGTCTGGGTGGATGCTTTCAGTCGTCAATGTGACAACCTGTCGTCGCACCATATGGCCTATACCTTTCGATATTCACCTGCCTTGAGCATACAAGATGATCTCACCTCCAAGAACTGTGAAATCTTCTTCTCGCATGGGAAAAATGATGTATCCAGCTCCCCTGTGTGGTTTAATTGATCATGACTGACACCCCCTCACCAATTCATCTCCCCTGATGTCAGGCATCCCTCTATGGCATCAAAAATTACTTTGCACAGGATTCTTCCCACATACTCGCAGGCGCGTTCGTCACCTTCCCCCTTAGAAAACCCACAGTCATCCTTTCGTTGCATTTGGCCCTCATGGGAAATCCTTGTCATTCGTCTACCTCTCCAGATCGCCATGGCACCTATTTCAGCCCCCTTTCCACCCTTCATTCATTCCCGTCTTCTTCAGCGAGCCTCTTGTGTCTTTGGGTGTTGTATACTTCTTATTTGCAGTGCTTGGTTTGTTCTTCTTACACTACCATTGCCCCTCACTTTGCTCCATGTTGGGAAACCTTTCATTCACCCCTCCCTAAGTCAGCTTATACACCTAGGCCTCATGCAGAACCCACAAGATCCAGTGAAATCCAGTATCTCCTCTGGTGACAGCGAAATGCAACAGGAAAATACCATGCAGGAAGACTCAGACTCCTAGCCAGAAGACAATTGGGAACCTGAATGTGGAGGTTGTAGCATCCTTCAAGAACAATTGGAAGCGTTGAGTGCCAACAGGGCATTTGAGATGGAAACTCTTTCCCATCATCGGTTTCTGATCAGTAAGCTACAGGATGAAAGCGAGGCACAAAGAAGTCAAATAGTTGCCAATCAGGTGCAAATAGACACTCTTTAGCTCAGGGTGGATCATCTTGATGACACGCAGCCTCCAATAAGCAATATAGAAGCTCAGCATGGATATTCGAGGAATTCTCAGTCCAATTTGATTAATCAAATGCCAGATTTGAATGAGCCCCTCCCTGATTTCAGGAGATACGAGTAGCACTTCAATGAGGAAAAGAATGCCTAAGCTAGTCGCCCTTAATCTCAAACATCTCTATGTATTGATGGTTCGTGTATCTAAGTGGCTCCTATTGCAAAGTTTATGTAGGAACTTCTCCACTCATCACATTTTGTAAGAAAAAGGGATACCTGAACATCCCAATTTTTGTAATAATCCTTACAGTGAAGAACTCAAACACAACCCTTAATGGCTACTCTTTTTTGTAACCTCAGTGGATTTATCCACACCGATTAATATATATTTTCCAGTTTCTGTTAAAAAAAAAAAATACCTTGATCTAATATTAAGGACTCTATAATATATTCAACATTCCTTTATGTAGAAATAAGTTCATTCAATGAGTCCTAAAAAGTAGATTTCATCCAAGCTCTAGTTAGTTTCTTGATTAGAGACAAGTTCGATAGAAATTGCATCATATCCTTACATAAAAAACCCTCCAGTTTGATCTTATAGTTTGGGAGTATTCAAATTTGAACTAGTGCAGATCATATTTGAAAATACTAAGAGGTGTGTTCCCTTTGTCCTCCGTTTCAATAGAATATGCATATTTTCAACCACCCCTCCCCCCCCATGTCATGAACAATGTCTTGAATGTTTCCTAGGAGACAATTGATCAAGGTGGATATTGGTGGCTACCCACCTGTTCCAAATTCCAACTAGCTCATGTTGACAATTTCCAGTTCAACATGTTTCTCTGTAATTGGGACATTTCTTTGTAATTGTGGGTTCTACACTTAAGGGGTTGTCTTGAAGCCCTAAACAACATCCAAGTGGATATTGGTGGCCACCCAACTATTCCAACTAACTTATTTTGGAAGTTTTCATGTCAGTACATCTTTTTATACTTCCAAGACCATTTTGGGGCTCTAAACAATGTTTTATTGGCTTGCCACAGTCAAACTATAGACAAAGTTAGAGTTTGATGGCATAATGTGTAGTTCTGTAAAATACCTTTCCAATGGGCTATCACACACCTAAAACATAGATTGTATGCAAAAGCTATGACCCAGGGAAGTTAATGTACTCACTTACCCCAACGGGGCCCACATGAATTTTGATGCTTCATCTCCTAGCACTAGTACATATGAGCAAATTTGTGACGGTTTTTCGTTGATATTGCCACACTTATCCGTCGCAATTTCCACGAAAGCCAAGATTTTTTTTCGTCGAAATAATTTTGTCGCTATATCCACGATTCAAGTGTGCATGGAAACATCGACGAAATTAGCTCTCCATGTGTCACCATCTTCAATATCGGTTTACCCTATGCATCGTCGCAATTACGACGAACTATCGTCACAATAACAACAAAGAAATGTGGCAATTACGACGAAACTTCGTCGCAATTGGGACGAAAAGTTATGCCAAGCCAATAACTTACGACACAGTTGTTGAATGTGCGACGAAAGTCCGTCGCAACTTGCGATGAAAATACGTGGTAATATCGACAAGTGCAATATCTTAAAACCAAATTTACGACGCACATGTTGTATATGCGACGAATATTCGTGGAAAATTGCGACGAAGTTTCGTCGCTATAGTGACGGTTGTGGTAAAATAGTAAAAATTTTCCAACAAACTTGCGTCAATATTGCGACGATGACTTTAGGTTTAAAAAAAAAAATTACATGAAATATGGTATACCATATTGTATGCCATATTACAATGTAATATGATAGTGCCATATTACATTGTAATATGGCATTACTATTACATTGTAATATTCTAATATTCTAATATATTGTAATATATATATCCCCTACAAATAATCAAGGCACTAATCAACCAAATATTGTAAGCATGTGTTATCATGAAGTTGGATTAGAAGTAAGGATACCAATATGAAAATATACACAAAGAATAATTTGGAATATTACTTTCAAAAAAACACATGGATTGCATGAGTGAGTCATTATGCAATTTATATTACACAATATTATGACAACACTTATAAGATTTATGGATGATATCTTAAGACCATTTCTTGAACTTGTTTATTGTAGCCTCCTTGGATGATATTTTGACTTTTAGCAAGATTTGGGAAGATCATTTGAAACATTTGGAGATGATATTTCTAACCCTTCAACACAATTAATTGCAAGCCAACATGAAGAAATATGAGCTTGGAAAACAAATATTGTTGTGTATGGATTTTGTAGTTAGAGGATGTGAATTGTGTATTGATCTAAGAAATATAAAATTCGTTGTAAATTGGTTGATCCCAGATAATTTAATTGAACCAAGGTAACTCGTGGGGTTAGCAAATTATTTAGGAATTAAGTGTCTCTTCAATGCACATTAGAAAAAAGAAAGTATAACCTTTCAATTCATTGCAATTGAAAACCAAGTAACCGAAGCTTTGACTTGAAAGAATTGTAATGAATCAATATTAAATCTAATGAAACTTGAAATTTCATTTGGATTCAAAGCAAATTTCACATGATATACAATGGCTGAACCTTTGATACAATGAAGGAGTTGGATAACATAACACTTAAAACTTTTGTTGGTGCAATCATAATATACCCAAATAAGATAAGGAATTGTACATCATAGTTTAGGCATTGAAGTACTACATGAATTATTTGTTGGGAAAAC
>ML776776.1:203967-235855 GCA_009831015.1 Picea engelmannii
CTTAACAATGTTACATGTACCCAGGGAAAGCATGACAAAAATGACCTATTGATCGGAGCCTTTGGCATGACTGGCCAATGTTCTATGATGTAAGTGGCCTATTTCAAAATGGGAATTTAACTCATATATATGGCCATAATATGTATGGGAAAGTTATTCATTAGATCATTTTCATTTTCAACGTCATCATCATCAACGTCATTTTCGCTACTATAGTTATCGATATCGTCAATGAGATCATTGTCTCCTACATTTGGATGATCAACTTATTCAACTTCTTCGTCTGACACATCGACTACATGAGCCACCTGTTCCTGGTCTAAATAATCATGATCTTCTTCCTCGTTATTATCTTCATCCTCGGCTACATGATTGTACTTTACTGGTCTTCCTCTTGGATCATATCTAACAACGTATGATGGACATAACTACATAACCCCCTTCGGCGTGCCCCTTCTCCCTACAATGTTTTTGGGCTGTTGTTATTAAAAGTCTTCTATTTTTCAAGCCTCTGCAATCATAGCAAGGGAAATAACATTTTCCATCGCCCCTCGCCTCTAATGCTGCTCTTAACCGAGCAAGCTTCCTGTCATTTTCATTCATTGTGACAAATCCTTGTCCTAACAAGTAATTGTCTTACCTACACCATACCAAACATTAACTTGTCAATTTTTTATATTTTGGCTACTCCTTTTGATTATGATATGTTTATTTACAGCGACCTACATCTTTATAATAAGGTCAACATCTTTATAATAAGGTGATCATATGTGTAGAGGATCAACATCATGACGACATAGATAACATCTTTATAATAAGGTCATATGTGTACAAATGTTTTCTTTATATAATAACGACATATACACCTAACATAAGTTTAGGGTTAGTGTTTATGTATCGTATTAGTCCCTGCTAAAGCAGGGAATATAGCAAACAATTACTATCATTTCACCGATTAGGGTTGAGTTTCAAGAGCAATTCCATATCTTTATCAATGAAAAGAGAGAGAGATTATAGCTACAATTGAAGGGAAAAGGGAATGTGGATTCCATAAACCTAGAATATTATGGAATCCACATACCCTTTTCCATAGAGTATACTAACTATATCCAAAAACCAAAGACATAAAATATGGTATAACTACACATATTATATAAATATATTATCAAGGAAAAAATAAGCTAAATGAAATTTGGACATTTGAAATAAAAATTACAAGTTAAATGAGTACATCAATAAACAATAACATAATAACCTTGCAAGTTCAAAATCTGAGCCATGTAGATCGAGAATTGGATTTGTTCAACCGGTGGGTGACGGAAAAAATAAACAACTCAAACAAAAGCCAAGAACAGTGTCGCAACTATAGCAATTGTGTTGCAAAGTTTCTTAAAGTCACATATATATAGATAAAATAGTCAACTAGCCGTTAACACCAACCAATGAGATAGACAAAATTTTCGTCGCTATTGCCACGAAAGTTTGTCGCTATAGCGACGAAAATCCCGACTAGTTTAAATTCAAATTTTCGTCAATATTGCGACGAACTTTCGTGGCAATAGCGACAAAAATCCCACCCTGTTTAAAAAAAATATGAAACTAGTGGAAGTGTGGAAAATTTTCGTGGAATAATCTGCCCATATGTAGTAGTGTAGGGTTAGGTTTTTGGATGTCTAGGGTTTTGGAATTCATGTTTATCATAAAAATGCCTTCATAGCCTCATTGCAATCATCTTCTTGCAAATGAGCATAGCCGTCACATCTCTTCCCAGAGATAAAGCTGTCACCATTCTAGTGAGACTTACACTCTGTATTTTTACAGTCTCTGTACATTTCTTTCATTGATAGAAATCATGTATTCTTGTTTTTATTTGTTTCTGGCAATTTTTATGTGTATTTCATTGTAATATCTCTTATGTCATTTCATTCCAAAAATAATCCAGATTAGTGGTATCAGAGCAGGTTGCTCTTGATTGTTTTTCAGTGCATGTCCCCGACGAGGTCCGAGTATAGCAAGTTGGGTCTCAAACTTGTCTCTCTTGAGGAAAATCACTCTCGCACGCCCAAGAAACCCTCTATGGCGACAGAAAAGAAAAATAGTGGAGCAAAATATTCTCTTAACCTGTTGCTTGAGAAATCTCTTGCACGACAGAGGGACGAAATGATGGAGAATGTTTCCCACATCATTCAACACCGGCCGATAGCAACTGACACATCTTCATCAAGCGACCACTTTGTAGGAACCTCTCCCATCAAGGTACAAGTTAATTTTGATATATATTCCCATATTTGAAGGTCAGATAGATGAGGACGCCATAGAAAAATGGTTGAATCTGCTAGAAGGTTATTTCTCTATTCACAATTTTACTGATAAGGAAAAGATCACCTTTGCACTCTTCAAGGATCTCCCCCTTATCAAACATTGGTGGGAAACTTACTGGGATGAAATTTCCACAGAGGAATCTAAAATATATGGGGTCGAACCCACTTGGGATTTTTTTGTGGATGTGGTCAAGGAACAATACTACCTAGTTGATAACTATGAATACCAGTACATGAGATGGACCACACCGCGGCAAGAGAAGAGCCAAACAGTGTTAGAGTTCATAAATACTTTCCATACCTTGTGCACCAAGCTAGGTATCTAAGACTTCGAGCGACATATGGTTCTAAAATACTGTGGGGATCTACATATAGGTCATCCAAACTGAAATGGATTTCCTAAACATCTCATCATTGGGAGTTGCCTATAGATATGCTGTCAAAATCGAGTAGAAATTTAGGCACCAGAACAAATGGAAGTTTGGGTCTGCAAATCCAAAACAACGAAAGAATGGTAAAGACGACCCTAACTAACAACCTTCTGACAACCAATCCAAGACACAGGAAAATAAGGGTAAAGGAAAGACGAAGAATGACACTGGAAAGTGGTGCGACTTCCACAAAATCCCCTGCCACAACACTAATGAATGTCGCTCGAAACAGTCATTGGTGGCTGAGGTCAAAGACAAGGAGCCGAATCTTGATTTAGAATCTGATCCATATAATATTTAAAACATACAGATCATCAATACAGACCCTACTGTTATTGTCGTGACCAAAATAATTCAACCAGAAGAACCAATAGATTCTGAAGAGGGGGAGTGCCTCTTCCATTCACAGATGTGGGTGAAGGGGACCCTATTGCTTTTCATTGTTGAAAACGATATCCAGAAGAACCTCATCTCAGCTGAGGTCATCAAACAATTGGGTTTTTTGACAACACCACACCCACAACCATACAACATCAGGTGGCTTCACCATGGACGATATCTCCATGTCATCCAACAATGTTGCATGTCCTATGGCAACCAGCCCTTCAAGGATGAGGTAGTGTGTGATGTTTCCCCTCTTGATGTCTATGATGTTGTTTTGGGCCAACCATATATGTGGAAACGTCATGTTGTTTATGAGTCTCAACCCCATAGTGTTATTATTACTCTGGGGGGTCAGCTCTACAGGATACCAGAGGTAGTTCCGACTATTGTTCCACCAAAACAGTTCTGCAAGGTAATCACTCATACTGTAAAATTCATCCTCTTCACAGTATGTTCAAAGAATGCACAGAAGGCCACTACAACCATTGCAGCCTCAACACCTTCTATCCAGCAAAAGCAGATTGCAAAAGAGAAAGAATATATTGTTTCTTCACCTACAATGGTTCCTACACAATGTTCCATCAAACCCAGAGACAAGAGGCTAGTGGAACAAATTCAACCATGCCAACAACAGGTTTGTGACATCTGTTCACATACCAAGCATCACAACTTCTCCAACAAGGCACACAACTCACCAAGATTCAAATTCAGAAAATGCTTTCCCCGCTTCCCAGAGAACTCAATAAAATGGAGACAATTTCTTTCTAAGGGGGGAAGATTGATCCAGGTGGATATTGGTGGCCACCCACCTATTCCAAATTCCAACTGTCTCATCTTGACAGTTTTCAGTTCAACATGTTTCTTTGTAATGGGGACATTTCTTTGTAATTGTGAGTTATGCATTTATGGGGCTATCCTGAAGCCCGACACAACATCCAGGTGGATATTGATGTCCTCCCACCTATTCCAACTGGATTATTTTGGAAGTTTTCATGTTAGTACATATTTATGTACTTCCAGGGCCATTTTGGGGCTCTAAACAGTGTTTTCTTGGCTTGCCACAATCAAACTTTAGACAAAGTCAGATTTTGACGACACAATGCGTAGCTCTCTAAAAGACATTTCCAACAGGCTATCACGCGCCTAAAATGAAGATCGTATGCAAAAGTTATGACCATGGGAAGTTAATGTACTAACTTACCCCAACGGGGCCCACATGACTTTTGGTTCTTCATCTCCTAGGGTTAGGTTTTTGAATGTTTAGGGTTTTGGCTTTCATGTTTATCATAAAAAGGCCTTCAAAGCCTCATTGTAATCATCTTTTTGCGAATGAGCGTAGCTGTCACATCTCTTCTCAGAGATAAAGATGCCACCATTCTAGCGAGTCTTTCACTTTGTATTTTTATAGTATTTGTACATTTGTTTCATTGATAGAAATCATGTATTGTTGTATTTATTTGTTTCTGGCAATTTTTATGTGTATTTCATTGTAATATATTTTCTTTCATTTCGTTCCGAAAATAATCTAGATCAACAAGTAAGGAATCATTAATTAGCCATGTGTCCAATCTTTTGGATACTAATTCCTCTCCTTTTCTATGATTCAACCATGTTGGTTTAACTCTAAAACATACATACATACATACATACATACATACATACATACATACATATATATATATATATATATATATATATATAGAGAGAGAGAGAGAGAGAGAGAGAGAGAGAGAGAGGCCCAACGAGGTTGGATCTAATGGTGAGTAGCAAGGATTTTCTCACCATTGGATAAGGTTCAATTCCTTGAGGGATTTTCTTGGAGACATGGGATCACCTTGAGGTAGTGGTTGAATGTGTGGTTGTACCTAGAGGGATTATATTGAATGGCATTAGAACCCGTGCACACATAAGTGGATAAAAGCCCATTTCCATGTCCTTCAATTTTTTCTAGCCTATTTCAAGGTATTTGTTTCTAGTCTAGCTATGTCATGTGTGTGTGTGTAAGAGAGAGAGAGAGAGAGAGAGAGAGAGAGAGAGAGAGAGAGAATGTGTATGTGTGTGTGTAGATATGGGGGGATGTCACCCCCAATTATAATTTGTACAACATCATAGGTATTGTCTAAACAAAAGGCTTCACAAAATTCTTTCTTATCAAATGAAGGAGCATATATGCCGACAACTTCAATGTACTCATTAAGTATATGAGAAAACAAAGTAACAAAGGAAGTGGAATTGAAGTTATCTTTTTCTCATGCATAAAATTAGAGTTCCAATGTATACATAAACCTCTTAAATGTCCCTTTAAACTTAGTACACAATTCCCAACCAATAAGGAAATATTTCAAAAAAAATAGGCCATAGTTCCTCGTATCATAAAAATATTTGGACAAAATTTAGAGAACAATCTTCTAAAGGAGCATTTTTTGTAGAGACCTCCCAACCCTCTTATATTGTAAGAGATATAATTCATTGTTTCCCATTCTTGTGGGATTTTGATGCCTTAAGTGCCCTAGTAATAGTGATTTGTCTTCTTATAACTTGAAGTTCTAAGTCTTCCCATTGTTTTTCATTTGAGATTATTGACTTCTTGCCCATATTTGGTTTGGTAGATGATGGGGAAAGAGACTCCATCCCATATTTCAAAGAGATTGGAAAGACCTTTGATATCCCTTTCAAAGAATACATGGTTAAAGATCTCCTTGGAAATATTGAAGAGATCAAATCCTTATTCTCATTATATGCTCTAACTAGACTTCTATCTCTTGGATAAGTGAGGGGAGTATTGTTTATTATATAATGTCTAGGAGTAGAGGAGTGCAAGGAACTTTGAACTTCAAAATATTGGTTAACAATTGTTCCTAAATCATGGGACCATCCAATGAAATAGATTTGAGACCTTTGAACTCCATAAGTGTTTCCTTAAGTTTTTCAAATAACTTCCCAATTCTAACTTGCAATTCAACATCTATAACATTGACCTCTTGAGCTTCCTTCAAACGAATGGAACCATGGGAGTCTTTCTCCTCTACCATTTTCCTCTTACATTTGTTCTTGAGGGAAGTTTTTCCTAGTGAGGTCCAACCATAATCAAAAGGATCATTCCCCATATTGATATCTCCATTTGTTTCCCCAAGATTTACTCTTGATAGGATATTTTGAGATGCTAATAGGGTCTACAATAATGACATTTGAAAGGAACATTCTCATTTTCGAATAAATTCCATATTTTTTTGTCCCCAATTACCAAATACAGTCCTTCCAGAAGATCTCTATTCAAGTCCATCTCAACACATATCTTGGTAACAATTTTATTGGGAGAATTTGGGTAGGGCATATCCATCTTCAATCATATGCCAAGTTTGTCTCTAGTAACCTAAAAACTTTCTTCACTTTAGAATCCTATAGGTAGACATGGAAGCTTGACCCATATCAAAATTTTGGAGACTCATTTTCACAATCAATAAAAAATGGAGTCAATTGATAGGTCGTTGTCATTGAAGCACCCTAGAACCATGATCCATTGTTTAGAACATTGAAGTTATCCACAACACTTTTATAAAGGAAATCGTCATATAGGGAAATATTCATGCTCTCTACCCCATTGGTATATCATCCATTGTCACAATCCTTTCTCCATACATTTGTTTGCTTGGAACATTCCTATAAGGGTCCTTTTGTGTAATCCATGGTTGTTCAAGAGACAAGACTAAGATAGACTTTGATCCTCATCGCACCCTCATTAGTTTTTACACATTGGACCTTTATGGATTTGGTAGTAAAGATGGTGTTAACATCTTGATTAGACTTAATTGGAGTATTCTAATCCCCAACTTTGACCTTATTTATTTAGATATTGCATCCACTTTACCATATGCTCCTTCCTCCACTCTTTTATGTTTTAACATTTGAGCTTCAACCTCACATTTAATCAATGTAGTCTTTTCCATCCCTTGTTTGACTTCTTCATCATTATTCTAATGCTTTAGAATTGTCTCATGAGCGACATTAATTTTTTTTTATTTGCTTGTTTGTTCTTGACCTACGGGACTAGCCTGTGGCTTGAATAACCACGACTCAGGGGCATCTATGCCATCAAAATCACCCGGGGATCGCACCCGGTCTGAGCCACACCAACCCTTAACATGGTTGGATTTTTTGTTCCCGCAGGTTTCGAACCAGTGACTTAGCATCACAGAGTGCCTTAACAACACACTCTGTCATCGATTGTACTACACCTTGGGGACTTTTTGTATCTAGGGAAATCGATAACGGTGGCGGTATCGTACTCGCGTGACATGGGGTCGAATCCCACTAGATTTCTTATAACCCCTAGGGAGAACCACACCTCCTGCAAGCATGGCCTCTAGATAAGACGAGGTTTGAACTCGTGACCTGCTTAACAACACGAACACCTTAACATCACGTTCGTTGGCCACTAGAAAAAAACCCTGCGGGCCTCATGAGCAACATTATTAGTTGAGCCTCCTAGAGGTATTGGATTGGACTTCACCTATCTTCAATCTTATGAATCAATTTGGCATCGATTTTGGTGATAATTTTAGATTTGACATTTCTTGCTGATGACAATGATAGATAAGGTATATCAAACATCTTCATAAACATATTCTAATGGCCACATAAACTAGTAAATGGAACGAGAAAAGAATTATTAGAATTACCATAATATTCGTCCTTTTTATTGTTAAATCTTTCATTCCCCTTGTATATATGTGTGTTTTAGAATACTAATCAAACAACTTATAAAGAAGAAAGTATAGTGTGAATATTATGTTGTTCAACCCATATACATTTTATGGATTAAACAATTTTCACCGTGTTGAAAATCTTCTCTCCAAAAACATATATTAAATATTCAAATTAATAAAACATTTAAGTCAAACTTAAAAGTTTAACTATAATTATAAATAATAAATTAATATTTCACATAATGTATTATAAATAATAAATTAATATAAATAATAAAGTAATATTTTGCATAATGTTCGATTCTAGTTGAATTAATTGAATGTTTTTTTGTTAACTTGGATACATTGAATTATATGGTGTGGTTTTCCACATAGACGTCTTAGAAAGAGTGGAGGGAATGGTTTATTCCACAACGGATGGAATCATAGTTCGAAGAAAGGAGACTTTTAAAAGTTTTCCACAATTTGTGTAATCATAGTTTGAAGAAAGGAGTTTTCCACAACTTGTGTAATCAAAGTTTGAACGCCCACAAAACCATATTTGGTTTTGTACAAAAAGACTACATTGAATAAAGTAAAATATTTGGTTTTGTACAAAAAGACTACATTGAATAAAGTAAAATGGAGACCTAGAAAAGTCATGGTCAGAAAGCCTTGTTTGAATCTTCTTGGTAAATGGGTATCCCATCAATGTGAGACCCATAGCCATAGCATGTACTCTAATACAACACTTATTTTGTGTCACTAGGTTTATTCATTACAGTTAATACTAGGTTTATTCAGGGAAGTCAAGTTGTTTCATGGTTCGTCGAAAATCGATCCCGTTAATTTTCCACATATTTTTTTTCGGATGTGGAAAATGGAGAGCCGCATTCCCACAGCGAACTTGACGCACCAAACAGATTTGCCACGTTTTATAAAGTTTTAAAAAGTAGATTTTGGCCTCAACAATATAGCAAAGCTAGAAGAAAACTATTGTTAATGGGCATCTCTCTATGTAGAAAGTCTCTCAGATCACAAAGAGTCACTGATTATAGAAAACATATAACAAGTTATAAAATAAAATAAAACAGTGTCTTTATCCTTGCATCTTTGCATCTGTAAAATTTAACTGATATCTAATCTATCATAATATTTTGTCTGTCCTTCAGTGATCGTTGCATAGTATAAACCATCTTCCTCAAGAGATAGTGCTGCGTTTGAAAGCTGGTCAACTTCTATGTTGAATCCTCTGTATACATGTTGAGCTTTAAGTTGTAAAAAGTCCCTATTGAGATCTCTAATCTTTTTCATTCAGGGCTGCAAGGAGACCACCTCAAGATTATTTTCATTAGTAAACCAGTCAATAATCACCTTTGAATCACCTACCAGCTACAACCTTGTTAACTTTTTGTAATAAGAAAAAAATAATATACACGACAATACTAATAGTTCAGCCTCGGTATTAGTTCCACTGCCACAATTCATTTTGATTCTATAAGTACCTGGCACTGGACATTTTAATACAGCTCCTCCACCACATTTCACACCCCTATCTTGTGAAGCACCATCAAAGAAACCCACAGCCAAGTCCCAGTTAAGTAAAGGTAGTCTATCAATCCTCCTTTCCTTACTGGTATGTCCTACTTTTGTTTCTCCCAGATCCTGTAGAATACTAGTACAAACTATGTCCCTATTTAGAGGCCTATCTTCAAAGATAGCAAGATTCATATGTTTCCAGATCTCCCAACAAATAAAACATGGAATTTATATCCTATCACCCTTCAGATTTTTCCAGTTTTGTAGACAATCAATAAACTGCCCTCCTTCCCATACACCTTCCAGGTTTAATTCCTTATGCATTATATACCAAATATCTTTTATAAAATTGCACTCCACAAAAATATTATACACAGTCTCCTCACATTTCCCACAAAGAGTACACCTTCTAGGCCCATGAATCCCTCTTTTGACTAAATTTTCCCAAGTGAGAATTCTTTGTTCTAACAATAGACACATAAAAAGTTTAACTTTTAATGGCAACTGCTAATACCAGAGATCAGTATACCAGAAAGCAGGTTCATTCACTACACCCTCCAACATTTGTACTTCATAGGCTTTATTTGCACTTACTTAACCACTTTTTGTATCCCAGGAACACATTAATAAGTCTTTGTCATTATTCGTCTCAAACCCCGAACAAACTAAACCTTTTACATAATTATTTCTTTCATCTTTTAGTTCTCCTTCCAATCCTAATGCCTCTACCTTTATCCATCCTGTGTGTCTTGAACTTTCCAAATCCATAGTTCCTACTTGTGCCATAAATTCTAATCCTAGATCCTTCAGTAATAAGATAATATTCCTTGAAAGTTGAAAATAGGTATGATACCCAACCAAGGGGTCAGTTCCAATTCTGATATCCCTCCCATCTCCTAGCTTCTAGACTCGCCAATCATTTATAATAGTTAATGACGAGGTGAGTGCTCTCCAAATATTAGAACCCCCATACCACTTCCTGCTTCCTTTCCTAAGCCATTCAACCACAGACTTCTTCCTAGGATATTTACTAAGAATTACCTCATGCCAAAGACTAGGTACCATAAGACACCTCCATAAACTTTTTGTTGCTAGGGCTTTTCCAAAAGTATAGATATTTTTTATACCCCACCCCCCCAACTTTTTAGGTTTAGCAATCTTTTCCCAGCTTATCAGATGAATCCCTTCTTTTACCTTTTTTCCAGTCCACATAAAACTAAACATTCTCCTTATGATAATGCATGCACCTTAAGGGACGAGAATTTCCATGTTAACGTAATCTCGTAATGGTGGAGAGAATTGTGGAAACATGCACTTCGACTTTGTGAACAACTATCGAATTATTAATTACGACCCAATTTAAATGTTGTTAATGACATTGTGAGTTGGTCAAATCATGTGAAAGATAATTTGAAGTACTTTATTATGACGAAAGTATATCTTAGGATAGCTTTTCACCAAAACCTGTAAACGGGTTTACAAGTTTTGGAAAACAACTTTCTTTAACCAATACCACCTTGTATATTGTATCCAACTTCTCTGTCACCTGTTGTCTATCAGTCTGACATAAATTAACAACTCCTTGCTTTGTTGCACTGCCTTCCAAGTTCCCACCACCTTATTCTCTAGAAAGGGCCCAACAATCACCCATATATGTCATAACCACATCAATACCTCTCTCATATCAAAGATGTTGCTCATGCTCTGAAACTTCTCAAACGAAAATTGTGCTTCAAACGACACCCATGAGATCTTATTGTTTATGTTACGGTAGCTATGGGAGGTATTAACCTCCATATGTAACCTCCGACTAGATTAGAATGTTCCGAAAGCTAGAGAAACCCTAAACAGATGTGTAGAAACCCTAGAACACATGTCAGCTCATTAAAAGAATTAATATTTAAGTATTAGCCTCTAAAAGAAGAAGTCATCCTAGACAAGTGACAAAGAACACTATAAATAGAGGTCGCTTGAGCTCATTTGGAAATTCACTTATTCACAACGCACACAAGTTAAGTGGTGTGCAAGTTTGGAGGAGGAGTGCAGTTCAGCTACTACAACTGGGATTTTGGTCTTGGTTTTTTGTTTGTGGACTTTCTGCTTGGTGTGCTATTCTTGGAGAGAGAGAGAGAGATATGATATCTCTTGGTTATCTATTGGTTCTGGTACTGCTTCCATAATTATTCTATCTGTTAAGGTTACGGTGCTCGGGGGTCGTTGTGTGCCTATGGTTTGGTGACAATATAGTGATATTGTCTATGGTTAAATGAGCATATCTTAATAGGTTATGGGCCCACAACACCTTCAAGACAATCTAACCACTAAAAGGTATCATGGAAGTTCTTTGTTAAGCTTGTTGTGGCACCAGTTACAACTGCAGCTAGCTTTTCTGATTATGCAGCTACAACAAACCCTAATCCAACTCTTTGGGAACCTTAAGTGAGGCGTTGATCCTAATTTCTGGATATTCTAGTGCACCTTAGCCTAGCGGACCTGTTGGTACTCTCAACAAGAAAAAACGTCAAGTTTGAGTTGTTGGTCAAAGTAAAAGTCAAAAATTGACTGGTTAAAGTCATAGTCAAAGGTTGACTTTTGGTCAAAATTGATTTTGTGGTAAAAGTTGTAATTTCAGGGTTTCTAGCATGTTCTAATCATTGAACCTTTTTTATTCAGTTCTAACCTCTTCTTGTCAAGATAGTGTATAGTTTCAGATTAGAAGACAAGCATAACGATGCTGCAAATTTCAAAGGTATGCACGTGTATATGCTTTTCATGTTATACCTTCCAACAAAAGCATGAGTGTATTTTGCAGGGAATGTACAAGAGACCTTGTCCAAGTAGTGATATTGGATTCAATAGATTCAGAGAAACAAGTAGTTGAGGCTCCAGGTTCCAGGTTTGATTGATCAAATTGTTAAGTTTCAATTTGCACATATCAAGGTTGATAGATGCTATAGTACAAGTAAACACTATAGTTGTGACAACAATATTTGAAAGGTTATATTATTGTTAGGTATACTTGGTTGTATGTAATATGCTTTTGTACTTGTTTGAAAAATAAACTAGCATCTCCTCTAGGAGATATTTCTTGTTTTGCTCCCAGGCAGGTCATCTTGGTCATACTATGATGATCACCATAAAATTGTTATTCATTCTTGTTACCATAGATATGTTCTTATGAAAATGATATTATACTGGAAATACTTTTATTTTTCTTGTCTCGAGTAGGTTATCTTACAAGATTTCATGGAGGCTACCATGAGGATGTATTTGTTTGTTCAAAATGAGTTACTATGTAGAATGTTGTATCAGACATGGAAAAACCACAAAGATCTGCACCAAGATAAGAATAAGAAGAGAAGACCAACTTGATCTCGTGAGATCATGCAGAGAAGTATGGTGCTCCAAATAGAAATTTCAGAGAAAGAAAGAAGTCAAAACCGTATTCCAGTTACAAAACCCGCCACCTTTGAAGAAGCAGTGAAGCAAAAAGAATAGAAGGAAGTTGTAATGGAAGAATATCAATTATGAAAAACGATGTATGGAAATTGTGCCTAAATGAGTTTACAAGATAAAGCACATAGTGGATGAAAGTATCAATAAATACAAGGCAATATTTGTGGCTAGAGGTTTCTCCCACCAAGAGGGAGAAGATTATGATAAGATGTTTTCTCTKGTTTCCAGATATACATCTATCAAAGCCATCATATCTCTAGCAACATCCATGGGTTGGAGTTTACATTAGATGGATGTAAATACCACCTTTCTCAATGGAGTAATTGAGGAAGAGGTATACATAGAGAAACCTCAAGGTTTTGAGGTACACCCAAGAGAAACCCATGTATGCAGATTGAAGAAGGCCTTGTATGGACTCAAGAAAGCTCCAAGAGCTTGGTATGCACGTATCGATAGCTACTTGAAAAGACATGGATTTTCCAAGAGTCATGCCTATCCAAATCTCTATTACAAAGTTGTGAATAATGCACCTGTGATTCTACTGTTATATGTTGATGATTCATCCCTAACAGGTGCAGAGCCTCTCATTATTCAGTGTAAGAAGGAGCTAGCCACTGAATTTGATATGAAGTATCTTGTTCTCATGCACTACTACTTGGGATTAGAAGTATGGCAGAAGTGTGGTGAAGTCTTCCTAGGACAAGGGGATTTTCTTGTAAATATCCTTTAGAAGTTTGGGATGATGGATTGCAAATCCATGACAACTCCCATGATAACATATTTGAGGAAGTTGAGATATTTTGATTATGATCCAGTACACTCGTCCTTGTACCGGTAGTTGATTGGATCCTTGATGTATTTGGTGAATACTAGTTCAAACATTTGATTTGATGTGAACATGTTGAGCCAGTTCCAGGTGAAACCTAGACAAGAGCATTGGATAGTTGCAAAGCATATCTTGAGATATCTTCGTGGGATGATAACTTATGGTTTAATGTATGTCTCAAATAGTGATATACAACTGCATGGATTTACTGATTCAGATTGGGTAGGGAGTGCAGATGAAAAAAATAGTACTTCTGGTATGTGTTTCAACTTGGGATATGCTATGATATCATGGGCTAGCAGAAAACAAAAGTTTGTTGCACTCAGCACTGCAAAAGCAGAGTATATTGCAACTTATGATGCTTGTATGTAAGCAGTGTTGCTCTGTAAGCTAGTTTCCGGACGGTCTGATCATGTGTTGGATTCGACTGTGATATATTGTGATAATCAGAGCTGTGTGAAACTCTCATAGAACCCGGTGTTCCATGACAGGTCAAAGAACATTGAGATCAAGTACTATTGTCCATAGGGGAGAAGTGGTTCTCCAATATATCTCCACTAATGAACATACTGCAGATATTTTGACGAAGCCTTTGTCCAAGATAAAGTTTGCATACTTGAGGGACAAGTTGGGGCTCATGGATATTACTCCCTTGGTTGAAAGGGAGGAGATGCCTTCCTCGATTGGGAGGGAGCACTGATATGTGGCATCATGGACTATCAATGAGTTGTGGATATGTATCATGCTAGTATAGCTTAGATATGGTCATAGAACTTAGATATGATGCTTGCATCATGCTAGATATGATCATGCTAGTAGAACTCATATATGATACAGATGGTTGGAGTTGTTGATACAATGGCTTGAGGAGAATCGTGCTAGTACAACTTAGAGGTGGCATACAACTTAGATATGATGTATTTTCATCATGCTAGATATGTCATGCTAGTACAACTTAGAGACGATGCAAGTGAGCTGCATCATGCTAGATATGGCCATGCGAGTACAACTTAGATGTGACATACAACTTAGATATGATGTATGGACATCATGGTAGATATGTCATGCTAGTACGACTTAGATATGACCATACATCTTAGAGATGATGAAGGGGGCTCATGTCATGCTAGATATTATCATGAGAGTAAAACTTAGATGTGTCATACAACTTAGATATGATGCAACATAATCATGCTAGATATGTCATGCTAGTACAACTTAGCGATGATCCTACAACTTAGAGATGACACAATGAGGCACTGATCTACATCATGTGAGTACAAATTAGAGGTGACATCCAACTTAGATATGATGCATTGACATCATATTAGATTAGTACGACTTAGAGATGATGTAGATGATACTCCGGATCACGCCAGTAAAACTTAAATATGATGCATGCAAATCATGCTAGTACAACTTTGAGGTGATGCAGTTGATGACATTGTTGATGCAAGATGATATCATAATGATTTGATTGATGTGGAGATTGTATGTCTCTGGATAGTAGTTGTATCCTACTATGGTGGATGTGTTCCATTGGTAGTGATTTTTTGTCACTGGTTAGTAGTTGTGTGCTACTAGGAGTGGTTGGGTACCATTGGATAATAGTTGTATACTATTATGGATAGACACAATTGTGTTCTATTGGATGGAATTGTAGCAGTTGTATGCTACTATTTGATTTCCATGGATACTACCACTAGTGTTGGAGATAATTGCTAGCTAGATGAATAGTGTGATGGTGGAAAAACATTCTCCAGGCAGGGAATGGTCCAGGAAGAACATATTGTTGGTGGAAAGACATTCTCCCTGTGGAGAATGGTCCAGGTTGACAGATTGTTGATGTATCATGGACTAGTATTTTCCTAAGGCACAGATTGTGGCTCGATTAGGAAAATGGTTTAGGATCGATATTCTCTTGAGGCACAATTATTGGCCTGATCGGGATGAATAGTCCACCCCCTAAGGACATGATGTCTCGATTAGGGTGGTTGATACGGGATCGATATTTTCTAAGGAATATGGGTAGTGATTGATCTCTATGATACATATGACCCGATTAGAAAATAGTTTGAGATTGGAATTCATGTAGGAATGGTCTCTGTAGCCCATGGTGTGGCTTTCAACATATGGGAGGGCTGAAATTTTTCTAGGACGTAGGTACGGATTAGAAGAATGGTCCTTATATCCCATTGTGGGGATTTCAACATCTGTTGGGACAACTATTCTTCTAGGACATATGTCCAAATTAGAAGAATGGTCCTTGTATCACTCTGTTGAGTGAGTGATTTATTTAGCATCATGCCTGATTACTCAGATGGAATATGGCCTCAAGAGATGATGCATTCGATGTTATCAGATGATATTGATAGTGGTTATGTTGCTCGTGAGTTCATCTACATGATCATGAGATAGCTTGTGTGGCTATTATGATGCTACCAATAGAATGGTCTATTTGTGCCCAATACCATTACCATTAAATACCTCTCTAGATAGGAGGGAGTGTTGATGTTACGGTAGTTGTGAGAGGTATTAACCTCCATATGCAACCTCTGACTATATTAGAATGTTATGGAAGCTAGAGAAACCCTAAACAGATGTGTAGAAACCCTAAAAGACATGTCATCTCAATAAAATAATTAATGTTTGAGTATTAGCCTCTAAAAGAAGAAGTTGGTATGGATAGGTGACAAAGAGCACTACAAATAGAGGGTGCTTGAGCTCATTTGGACATTCACTCACTCACAACTTATAAGTTAAGTGGTTCGCAAGTTTGGAGGAGGAGTGTAACTGTAGCTATTGAACCTGGGTTTTTGGTCTTGGTTTCTGGTTTGTGGACTTTCTGTTTGGTGCAATATTCTTGGAGAGAGAGATATATGCTATCTCTTGGTTATCTATTGGGTCTGGTACTACTTCCAAAATTATTCTATCTGTCAAGGTTATGGTGCTCGAGGATGGATGCGTGCCTATGGTTGGGTGACAATATAGTGATATTTTCTATGGTTAAACAAGCACATCTTAACACTTATTCTACGAAGGATACTTGGGAGAAGGCACCATCAAGTCCTCCGCAATGGTTTCTTTCTCCGTATTCAACATTATCTGTGAGAATTAATAACTTGAATAAGCTACGTCGAAGGTGAGGAAGAAGACAGTGGGTATGCGAAGCTTAGCTGCCATAGCCATCCACATACAGAGTTAGATGCGTGGAACGCCAAACCCTAGAAACCATACCCATCTGCATGATGTAGAGAATATGGTATCATCACACAAAGGTAATTATACTGCATCCTTGAGAACTTCTTCTTGTACTACATTTTCTTCCAGATCTGAATTAGGGACCGCAATTCCAATGTTATCATTCTTATAGACCACTTATTTTACCTCTTCATTTGTTTTTTCTATAAGAATCCTTCTTGTCTAATATCTTATATCTTGAATTCATGGATGAAGAAAAGATATTTGAACCATTTAAAGATGAATCCATGTTTCTGGATTTTGTTTTAATATCCTCACCCATTTTACCATTCAAGCAGGTTTTATCCACACATTCATCTTGCATTGGTAGTTCTAGGTCATTTGAATTGCACTCCACTGGAAACTCTTCTATGATAGGCATCACCCTTTAACTTCTGGTAATGGGATTTTTCTCTTACTCATTATGTTTACTTCCTTCTTTAGGTTCTTCCCACAAGGGCTCTGGTACAACATAGTTGATGTTATTCAGTGGAGTTTGATCATATATTGGAATGGTGGTAGAGGTTACAATAAACCTACTCAACCCTTGCTCAACTTTAAAAATAACAACATATGACCATAATTCTACTTTGAAGAACATAAATTTGTATCATTTTTGCAAAGCCTCAGCTTCCCGGCTTCTTTCACCAAACTTGAGGTAGAATAAAGCATTTATGTTTTATTACAATGGCAACATTAAAGTAGCTTGATGGCTTAATGGACTCATACTCAATGTAAGACATCCATATTGCAAATACATTCTTTTTAGATATAGATAAAAAGTATGCGTTGAATCATAAATAGAGGAATGGAAGGTGGCCAATGTCAGTACTAGAATCTTTGGGAAATCTAGAATAAAATGAATATAAGGAAATTCTACAAGAAATATTATACATAAATCTATGGCAAACCTAGAATAAAATGAATATAAGGGAATTCTTCAGGAAATATTAGACATAAATGGATGGTGCATAGACTATTGCATGAGAATGAAAATGAAAACGATACGTTGCCAACAAGAATTACTTCCAAAATCATTCTTGATTTACTTCAGCATTCCTGTTGAGCTTTTGGAAGTTTTTTTGTGAGTAGGAAACTATCGTTAATTTTTTTTTGAGGTTGAATCTCAATTACTTAAGCTCGTATTTATTCTTTATAAAAAGATTTTTATTCTATATTTGAAGTGTTTGATTCCATCAGTTGTAATATAAGCTATATGCCTTCTGCCAAATTTTATTGCCCGTTTCAAAAATTGATGATTTGTTATGGAAAACCCTATAGTGGTTAGTGATTTTATTTTAGTATTTATTTAGACTTAATGTTGCAGGATAAGTTGCAGGAGGATCCTGCAACTCATCTCCTAGAATCCTGGTAAATAAGGCCTATGATTTGTCATATCTATTTTTCTGTACACATCAAAATACATTGTTGCTTGTGGAGAAGGCCTGCTGCAAATTATGGGCTTATTTTACTGCTAACGGGGAATTATGGCTGACAAAACATGATCTAAGTTGAATGTTAAAGGAAGTTGTGTTGCATGATAACTATTGTGTATGGACATGAGTACCAATATATTGCCGAATTTCTAGGCACCAAAATAAATTTAGGTGGTGAGTTGATCATAAAAATATTCTGATGTAGGATGAAAATATCCTCCTCATTCCCTACTACAACTTTCCCCATGAAACATTGAAGCAAATACTCAAAAACACCAATTCATTCACACATACAGATGCAAAATAAACAACATACATGGTCTATTTTTATTAATCAGAAAAACACATTATATTCATGTAGCCTCTGGGGCTTTCCTTGTTACACCAAATACAACAAAGTCTCAAATCGACAACACACAAACAAACTCTGTGCAACGCAGTTGCAATGACCACGCAGTGAAAAATATTCTTCGCTAAACTCTCAGGACTTACCGTGCAGTTGCTAGACTGCACAAAATACTATGCGTTGTGATGATAACACTTAATAAAGAGATTTCTTGTCACTATGCTATTCTCAACACATAAATTCAAAAACACAACAGAAACTTAGAAATACTCATTTAATATGTCACACAAATACTTAATATATATTATCAACTTGATGTTGCGCACGGTTACAAAATATAAAACCATGTCAAGCTTCAGCTCCAACAACTTATGCAAACTTACAAAATAGAGCTTGTGATCTTAGACTTCTCTTACTCCTTACATAGTTGTTGTTGCTGCTAACTATTAACATACACCATCTATCTCTATTATCTACAGACTCAAACATATAAAGATGAAGACAAAAACTTCTTGTAGAAGCAAACTAATTAAAATAGTTAAGACGACAATAAATATGTCTAACTCTATCTGCATAACAAGGCTCGAGAAAGATAAAGATCGGCTCATTAAATAACACTCCTGCTAAAACTTATGTTTGTTGTGTTTGACTGTGTAACGTCTCTTCTTTCCATGACAGATAGAGTCAACATAAGCGTAAATCTCATGACTTATAATTAATATTTCCAACACTCCCCCTTAATTATAAGTAGGCGGGATTAGAAAACACAAATTTTACAAAAAAATAATTAATTGACATGAACTGTCAAACATTTGTTACTGCGCTGGCTCCTAGACAACTTCACAGTTTCTAAAATGCATCTCTTGCCAAAGCTTTTGTAAAAATATCTGCAATTTTTTCTTCAGACCTGCAAGAACTTTAAGCAAATTTCTTTGTTATTCACCAATTCTATGATAAAATGATATTGTGTATCAATATGCTTGGTTTTCTTGTGAAACACATGATTCTTGGATAACATGATGGTAGAGTTGTTGTCACAAAATACTGTAGTCGGTTCATGTTGTTCTTGCAAAAAATCTTTTAACATTCTTCTCATTTAAACTGCTTGATAAGATGCACTTGTAGCTGGGACGTACTCAACTTCAACTGAAGAAAGAGTCACAATGGGATGCTTCGTTGATGCCCAAGACACTATACTTGTTCCAAAATGAAATGTGTACCCATAGGTACTTTTCCTATCATCTATGTTGCCTCCACAATCATTGTCATTGTATCCAATAAGTCTTAAATATTATGAAGTAGAATACATAATGCCAAAATCTTTTGTTCCATTCACATATCTCATAATTCTTTTTCCTGCCTTCCAATGTGATTCTTTTGTTTCCATGAACCTTGAAATCAGGCTCACTCCATACATAATATCAAGAATTGTTGCTATCATATACATAAGACTTCCTACCATCCTTTTAAATGGTGTGGGATCCACCTTGGACCCTTCATCTTCTTTTCTTAACTTCAATCCTGTTATGACAAGTGTCGGGGCTGCTTTGGAATTTATCATGTTGAATCGTTTCAAAATTTCATATGCATATTTAGATTGTGAAATAAATATACTAGCATTGGACTGATGAACTTCAATACCCAGAAAATATCACATAAGCCCCAAATCAATCATTTCAAATTCATCCTTCATGACTAACTTAAATTATTCTATGCCAAAATCACCTGTAAAAATCAAATCATCTACATATAAGCAAACAATTAACATATTACCTTGTTGATTGGCTTTGATATATAGTGTTGGCTCACAATCACTTATTTGAAAACCATTATGAGTGAGATAGGAATCTATGTGACTGTACCAAGCTATGGGATCTTGCTTTAATCCATACAGTTCCTTCTTTAATCTATATACTTTGTTTTCTTGTCCTGGAATCTCATAGCCTTGTGGTTGTTCCACATATACTTCTTCTAAATGTCCATTAAAAAATTTCGACTTTACATCCATTTGATAAACATGCCACTTATTCTGCCCAACAATGGCTAACACAGTTCTGACTTTGTCCATGCGTGCAACTGGCGCAAATGTTTCATTGAAATCTATTCCAGATTGTTGTGTAAAACCTCTTGCAACTAGCTTTGCCTTGTGCGTCTGCAAATTTCCTTCTACATCTTGCTTAGTTTTATAAATCCGTTTGACACTTTCCATGTTTGATTGTTCTCTATGCATTTAATTTCTTCATCCATGGATTGTGCCCATACATCATCATTGCCAACTTATTTAAATGTTAATGGATCATCTATTTGTGAAAACAAAGAAAAGAAAAAAAATGAATTTGTTATGTCAACATTGTAGATGTTGCACAAACTTATTGTCTTCCTTGGTAACAAAATTGCTAATGTTGGATATGGGGATGTATAACTACTTGGACTTCTTACTGGAGTTTGTTGCACTCTAGGTATGGACTACACACATGTAGATATCACTGGAGTAGTTTGTGTTGCGATTTGTGTCGCAGTTCCAGGAATGGAAGGAACTGTGCACTGACTTACAATTGGTGTTTGAATCACTTCATCCTCCATATCATCATGTTTGATAGCATCAATAATTATGATTGTCCTTTCTATGCTTCCATCCCATGCTTCATTCTCCACAAATTGAAAATCGTGACTGATTATAAATTTTCTTGCAATAGGATCATGCAATTTCTATGCTTTTGTATCTTCAGAGTATCTAGAAACTATACATTTATTTCCTTTTTATTTTATCTAGCTTCTTTCTTAGCTCATGTGGAACATGTGTGTATGCGACACAACCAAACACTTTTAAGTGCATAACATTATGCTTCATACAAGTCCAGGCTTCTTGAGGAATCTTGTTTTTCATACTCTTTTTCAGACATCTATTCATGATGTACACTATAGGTTTCCACTGCTTCAACCCAATACTCATTTGAAAAATGTTTGGCTTCCAACATACTGTGCGCCATTTATATGATGGTGTTATTCTTCCTCTCCGCGACGCCATTCTGTTGTGGTGTATACCGCATAGTAAATTGCTTGTAAATGCCATGAACTTTACAAAAGTTCTGAAAAACTTTTGAAACATATTCACCACCTCTTTCAGTTCTTAGAACCTTGATGTAATAATCGCTTTGCTTCTCCACAAGTGACTTAAATCACTGAAAACAACCAAATGCGTCAAATTTATGTTTTAGAAAATAAATACATATTTTTCTTGTGAAATCATCAATAAATGTAAGAAAATAGGTGTTGCCTCCTTTAGATGGTGTTTGCATTGGTCCACAAATATATGAATGTACAATTTCCAGTGGATCTTTTGCTCTGTATGACTTGCCAATTGGAAATGACTCTCTATGTTGCCTTCCAAAGATGAAACCTTCACATAGTCTTTCTAGTTTTTCAATTAATGACAAACCTTTCACCATATCCATTTTATGTAGTAGCTTAAGACCTCCAAAGTTTAAGTGTCCAAATCTGAAATTCCATAGCCAGGAATCATCATGTCCTTCATATTGGAATTTTTCCTGCATCTCTGCGCCATTGTCTTGTTTTCTCTTAAAATTGTGTGCACTGCCTTTTTCTTCTTTAGAACTACGCGCACCTTAATGATTCACTTTTTTCTTTGAATGCAATGTCAGAGTGCACATATTTTTCTTCATAGAAACCTTGCATTGTTTTTCTCTTCATGGTTGGCTTCAATGTTAATGTGAACATTATGTTGCTTGTCATCTTAATTCTTGCAATAAGTTGATTTCTTGGATATCTATCCATAATCACACAATGATTATCTTCCATGTAGATTCTATATCCTTTTTGTAACAATTGTCTTGTGCTCATCAAATTATGTTTTAGGCCATAAACATAATATACATCGGGAATAACTTTTTTCTCCCCCCGTTTAGTTAGAATGTTAATATTGTTTTTACCCAAGATAGTGACTTGGATATTAGTTCCAAATGTAACTTTAGTTTGGACCGACTTATCCAAACTAGAAAACAACTCTAAGTTTCCTTTCATGTGATTACTGTAGCCTTAATCTAGATACCATATGTCACATGGACTTTCTTTAGCAATATTTCATTCGACTGGGGAAATTATAGGCATTTCTTCAGCACACTCCATAAACATAGGGTTGGAGGGAATATTTTCATTGTTTGACTGATCTTGACCTTGCTTGTTTTGATTATATTGTCTCTTCCTACACTCATATGCATAATGTCCATACTTTTTACAATAATGGCACTAGATCTTTAATTTATCAAATCTATGACTTCTTCCACCAGTATTTCCAGGAATGCTACTGAGTCCTCCTCTAACAAAACTCCTTCCTGTACCTCTAGAGTTAGCTCTCCCCCTTCCTCTTCCACGGATGATTGATTACTGTGCGGAAAATGCATTTTCTAATGACATATTTGATCTATTTAATATTTGTTCATGATTAATGAGGGAGGCTTGCAACTCATCTAGACTAAACTGACTCAGGTCTTTGTTCTCTTCTAAGGTCACAACAAGGGTATCAAATTTAGGAGGAAGACTCCTAAGTACCTGCTCAACAAACTTCCTATCCTCTATGGTTTCTCTATGAGACTTAATATGATTTACCAGGACAATAACATGGGTGTAAGATGAATCTACTGAATATATGTCTTTCATTAATAGAGTTTCAAAATCTCTTCTAAGAATTTGTAGTTTTGAAGTCTTGACTTTGTTCATACCTTGATAAGAAGTTTGTAATATGTCCCATGCTTCCTTGGCTTGCTTTGTTAATGCTACTCTTGGGATTATTCTTTCATGCATGGCTTGATGTATGTAAAACATTGTCTTTCCATCCTTCTTCCTTTGATCTTTCAAAGCATCCTTCTTAGCTTGTGTGAGGGCATTGCATGCTTCCTAATCTGCTAGTTCCACATAGCCAGTATTTACTATCTCCCAAACATTTGACCCCAAAATAATGCCTTCCTGGTCAAGGAACATAACTCATAATTTTTGCATGTAAAAGTGGGAGGTTGCAGATTTGAAGTAGAAGCCATGATTTCACCTTACAATAGAGCTACTCCTCTTGGAAATTAATTTGATAAAACTTACTCCAGAAAAACCTTCTTTGATCAACCTGCTCTGATACCAAATCTTAGATACACTGCATGCAAACAAACTCTGCGCAGCGTAGTTACAACAACCACGCAGTAAAAATTCTTCATCGTTGAACTCTCAGGACTTAGCGTGCAGTTACCAAACTGCACAAAAGACTACGTGCTATGATGATAACACTTAATAAAGCGATATGTTGTCACTATTCTACTCTTGGCACATAAACTCACAAACACAACAAAAACTCAAAAATACTCATTGAATATGTTAATACACAAATACTTAATATATATTATCAACTTGATGTTGCACACGGTTACATGATACAAAACTATGTTGAGCTTCGGCTCCAACAACTTCTGCAAACTTACAAAACAGAGCTTGTGCTCTCAAACTTCTCAGACTCCTTACACAGTTGTTGTTGCTGCTAACTATTAACACACACCATCTGCCTCGACTACCTATAGACTCAAACATATAAAAATGAAGACATAAACTTCTTGTAGAAGAAAACTGACTCAAACAATTAAGACGACAATAAATACGACTGATTCTATCTGCATAACAAGGCTCAAGAAAGATAAAGATCAGATCATTAAATAGCGCTCTTGCTAACACTTCTGCATGCGGTGTTTGGCTGTGTAACATCTTTGCTTTCCGTGACAAAAAAAGTCGGCGTAAGCATAAATCTCATGACTTATAATTAATATTTCCAACACAAGGCCAACTCGGACTTACAATTTTACAACACAAAATCCACAAATAGATTTCGTTTCCAGACTTAAAACGCTGTCAAACTGCAAAAGCCTTTGATTCCTTTATCGTTGGCTTGGTCTTCCCTTCCACAGTAATTGCAAAAACCTCTTCGATTCAACATTATTTCCAAAAGCTATGGGCTCTTTTGTTGCCTCTTGCAGTGCTACCAAAGTAGACCAAAATTGTGTCTATTTTGTCTTCTCCAAGGGTTCAACCCAATTTAACACTGGAACCTCCTTCTCTTCGGCTTCCTCTCGATATGGGATGGGGGAGGATTAGACAACTCCCTTTTATTTTGCATTCCTTATGGTACATGGACACGTATAATAAGACAATAATGGAACCCCATATCCTTATGGTACATGGGCACGTATAAGAAGACAAAAATGGAACCCCATATATCAAATTTTTACCTACTTTGCTGAAACATGGAAATTATATGCCAAACTTCAAAAGTTTTTTTTAGATTATTGTCTAATGTCAACTAGAAACCATGAATTCAAAATAACTCACTTTTATGGCTTGCATTCAACTTGTTTTTCCCACCAATTGATTCCTATAGTTCTGCAAGTTATCAAAGTAAGCATCAGTCATGAAAGCAAAACAAACAATCATCTATCACAACATCCAAAAACACATCTAAGTGAGCCAACTAACGACGAGCCTCAAGCTTTATGAGTTCTATTTCTTAAAGTCATCTAGAGACACCACCCTTACAATTACACACAATTTTCATTCTTGTATATACATATAAGCAATCTTATTCCTTTTACATTGCAGTCTTATTCCTTTTACACTGGTCAATATTAAGGAAGGTCTAGAGCCTTGTCCTTTGGACAAAACTTACTCAATTTCATGGGGTTTTTGGACGAACGTTATTCAATTTCAGGGGTTTTTACCAATGCTTGAATTTTACCAATACACTATATGCAGAAAATTAAATTTTTTTGTTTGAGCTTTGTACCAACAAAATGCCTTACCTTGTTAATAAAGTCTTTGTTTCAAAGAATTATATATATATATATATATATATATATATATATAAGAATAGACATTAAAAACCAGTTGTTTGTATACAGCTGAAGATGAATGATGTGACACTATGATTGTGTACAAGTTAATTTTTTCATAGTGCGTTTGTATACCAACTAAAGATGAATGACGTTACATTGGATTTTAAATATGATTATGTTACAAGAAGATATATTGAGATGAATGACGTTACACTGGATTTTAAATATGATTGTGTTACAGACATGAGATATTGTTAGTTGGGAATTATAAATGGGTAAGAGTTGATGCATATTTACGTGGATGTCGTGTATGTGCAGTAACAATAAAATGTATTTATACCGTGTAAGAATAACAAAATATAGATAACAAATACATTTCTAGTATTTTGAAATGAAACTTCGTGTATATAAAAAATCATGAAAAACACTTTGTCGACAATTTTAATTTTTATTAATTAATTAATTTTTTTATTAAAAATATTATTTTAAAAAGTGATATTAATATTTTTATAAATAATAAAAATATTTTATTATAATAATTAAATAAATTTAATTTTCACTATCAATTTAATTTTATTTATAAAAAAAAAAATTATTTATAAAAAATAATAAAATATTTATAAAAAAAATATTAAACATCTTATTAATAAAATAACAAATAAAAAATACCACCATAGCATAAAGTTTTCAACTATATGGCATTGGTTCCTTAGAAACTCACAAATCAACAAAACTATACTCCATTTAAATGTGGTAATAAAAATAAGGTGAAAATGATATGTGATCATTATGGTTAATAGTATTTTTAAAAAGATATTTGACATTCTTATGGGTAGAAATACAATGTTTATTTAGTACCATTATGAATAGAAAGTTAAGTCTCATTGGACACGAGAAAATAAGAGTGAGGGATTATTTAACTTAAATATTTTATCATTGATTTTTTATAAGGTTTAGTGGTTCTTAAGAAAGTAGGAAGAAAATGTAATTTTAGTTTTTTTTAAATATTTCATTAATATTTTTATATATTTTTTTTAAATTAAGTATTAAAAAAAATTATTGGAAAAAAAAGAAAAAACACAAATTTTTCCTATTTTAAAGATGGTATCCAATAGTCCTAGATGGGGTGTTAGCGCATTTCACCTGTCCAACAAGGAACTCAACGCCCGTCACCTCGCCTCGACCCACATAACAACACCTATTGTTCCCTTCGGCCTTTAATACCACCTTATGGTTGTTGCAAACATCCATTTCACCGCACTCTCAACTAAATGCTCCAGTGTGCTCAGAGTTGGATTCCCGTCATGACTATGGCACCGGAATAGTGTCTGATCCTCCCACGCTCGTGTGCCTTTACTCTCCATCGTCCATCTTATGGCGACGCCCATCCCCCCAGTTGGCTTCTATCGCCCTCCCCTTCCAACAATTTTTGCACTATGTCATTCTCCCTGGTGCCTACCTAATTCTTCCTGTTCGAATCTCTGCCTCTACCTCTTGTTCGTCAGGTTATGCCTCACCTTCGAGGGAAGCCGAAGAGAGGTGCCCTCTAGTACCAAAATAGAGCGGCCATGGCCAACAGGTACCCACCCTCCTTCACTCATGCGCTCAACTACTCACTTCCATCCTCTACTCAGTTCTCACCAGACCAAGGCGACCTTCCACCTCTGTCCTCGCCATGGGCTTGTCGACTCGAATGGTTCGATCTTCAGGGGAATTATCTCGGCTATGCTCCTGGACCGCTCCCCGACCTGGCCTCGACCTCACAGCCAACATTGGCATGCCTCTCCAGTCCACCACCCTTCGCTCCTCTTCCACCCTCGTCACCAACTTTCATGCCTTCGCTGGAGGATTTCAACATGCATACGAAGGAACTCCAATTGGAGGTGTCTCATAGCTAAGCTCTGCTATGAGAATTTGGGATTCAATCTCAATTCTCCAAGACTTGGTCTTCGCAGTCTGTAAGGAAGTCAATGACCTCCGTTTTAGGATGGAACACCTTAACCAATGCGCAAAGCAAATTGAATCTCTGCTCTTGACACTACTCTGTTCCCTGCATTCTCCATACTCGAGCACCAACACCCCCACATCTTCAGGGGTGGTTCTTGCTCGAGACTTCCAGGGGGATGATGAACGAGGCATGGTTGAATGTGCATAGGCGGTTGAGGACAAGCGAGACACCATGCAGGGCACACACATAGCAGAAGCTGAGGACATGCAAGCCCACCATACACCATGACAGTCAACAGGCATACAAGTGTTAGCATGCATGTTTTATTTTGACAATTGTCAGTTGTTTCTACAAGGTTCTATTTAGGATGTTGGAGTTTAATAGTGTCCATTTTGTGGGTCTGTCAGTCGATAGGCATGGCCTGGTTCATCGTATAATATTTTTTTGATTTACAGTTTGAATGCATGGATAGGTCGAATCGTTTTCCCCACGGGGCGATTCAGGAAAATATGTCTCATTTTCACTGATCTTTCCAGTCAGTCTGTCACTCTGATTTGGTTTCCCTTCGAGGAAACTCGACACTCCAAAAACTCGTTCTCAAGACGACACTGTAATTTTTGTTTATGACAGGTAATATATAGCTTCTTACTTAAAAAAAAAAATGGTATCCAATATAAAAAGGATGACATAGATTTAGTGTGTTGGGTGGGCAGGATAACAATCATTTTCCCCAACCACCCTCACTAAACTCAATTAATAGTATTTAGAATAAAAATACAACCATTATATTCATGAAAAATTGGAGGTGGTTACTTATTTTCTCTAATTATAATTAAAATTATTGTATGAAAAAAATTGTAATATGAAATATAGAATTTCTTTATCGAATGAAAAATTCTTATAAATAAATAATGTATTTGAAAAATGAGGAAAAGCACATTCATTTTATATAGAAAGTCTATATAAAATTAAGGTATCAAAATAATTTTGAATAAATTTTTGAAAAAATTCATAAATAATCCATATTAAAAAAACTTTATAAAAGTATGGATCTTTATACTTTATAAAATTTGAAATATTTTTTTTGATGTTTTCTCATAAAACTATCTTATGCTAGGGAAGAATATAAGAAATATTGTTATGTAATTTGTTCCACACTTCAATTATTGCCTTGATTTAAAGGGGGAAATTGTCATTTAATGATACTCATTTTTGTCAATCTATCACATATTATAAAAAGGTCATATAAACAAATAATATATCATCATATTAAAAAATAATTATATAAATAAATAATATATCATTATATTAAAAAATAATTATATAAATAAATAATATATTATCATATTAAAAAATAATTATAATTCAAGATAAGAATTGGTAATATGGCAAGACACAGTAAACTAAAAACTATATAATAAATAATTATATTTATTAAATATTTACACAAAAAAAAATTAAGAAATGATTTTAATAAAAAATTAAAATTCTATCAATTTAATAATCATACATATATAATATATAAAATAATAATTCTTTAAAAAATACATATAATTTATTAATTCAAAATAATATATCTCTATATATTATAATAATAATAATAATTTTACTCTAAAATAAAAACATAAATACATATTTTTGTATTTATCAATCTTATTTTTGTTTGACTTAAATTAATACCCATAATGAAAACAATATTTAATTTGATTAAATAAATTCAAATACAATACAAGATATTAATCATAACTTTAATTTTCCTATTATATAAAATTAATCATGACTCTAAGCTTTCTATTCTATAAGTTATAATTAGAGTTATTTGCATGCTTTAATTATATGACTTTAGGTTATTCTGGCACATTTTCACCCATTAACTTAGTTTAGTCCAAAAAAATCATCTAAATGGTGTTTGGATTTGTTCTCATCCAAGATATAGATGATTTTACCTATCATCACATTTGGAATGACACTCCCCTACCCAATTGATGTATGTTGAATAATATATAATTATTGAAGGATTTACCAAATTTGTGTAAATAAGACATTTTGAAGATAAAATTTGATGTAGTTCAATGCTTTTATCAACTAGCATACCCCTATTGTATTTAAAGTTATATTTTTCAATTCTACTTGAATGATGACATGACAATTAATTAGAAACATGTAAAACAAAAAAGAAAGCCTCTTAAAAAAACAAAAAATCAAAGTCTAAATTTATCATTTCATTTTACCAATATAAAGAATCAACTATCAACTAGTTGTTGTTGGAATAATGTAGAAATGATAGGCAGATTGCTAGGGATTGGGTTGTTGTGTTCTGATTATATTTAGCATGGAGAGGTTTGAGATCCACACTTCATGGATCTAGGATTTGGTTTGTTGAGACCATCTCATCTATGTATTGTACTCTGATTTCATTTGTTAATTGAATTGGTTTTCACCATTCCTTGTGTGAGCGAGCCTTTAGTGCTCTGCTCCATTTCCCTCTCTGTCTTTAATTTAACTTGGTATCAGAGCGCTGAAATACCAGTGCGTGGAAGAGAGAGTTCGCGCCGAGGAGCTAAGGAGAGATCCTGCTGCTGTTGGTGGTTGTAATTTTTTTTTTTTGCGCGTGGATCGTGGATTACTGACGCGTGAGGAGGAGCGTCGCGAAAGGCAAATCGCTGCTGCTGGAGGGTCAGAAGACCGAGTTTGTTGCTGATAGAAGAGCCGCAAACTGTGAGGAGTCTGCGTTGTGTTGTTGTTGCGCGTGACTATGAGGCGTCGTGTTTGCCAGATTAGAACGTTGCGTGTTCATTTCTGGTTCACCACCGATCTACGCCTGTAGAGTATTTCTACGTTTTTTGTCATTGATGCGTCGGTCTCGCATATACTCTTTCTGATAATATTGGGGGAAACCTGCAAACCATTCATCAAATTCATCGCAGACATTTGATTCTCTGTTATGTTGCTTTGTTCCTTTCCCGGCGTGATTCTGTAAGGTTGAATTCCTGTTCTCTGGAGTGGATTGCTTTAATCTCCTGTCATGTCATGTCAGAGGATATATTTTATCTTTTTGAATTGTTGACCAGCGGGATTCAAGATTGGCTTTTCCTGCCGGGAGTATTTCGACATTGAATCTGCCCATCGAATCTGAGATCTCCTTTGCTGGTGGGTGATGCCCCTGACCAGTCCAGTCGCCGATGCATTCGGTGCAGTTACCTTGGTTCTAGTGCTGCTCTTCATCCTGGCCGGGTTATGTTGCTTGGCCTATGTTTTGTATTTTCGATCACAAACACGCAGAGAAAATCTTCACAAATTTCGTGATTTTAATTCCCCTTGGATGATTCGGACAGTGTTGGTCTTGTTCCAAATCCTGTGTGTTCTGGGTGAATTATCGAGGATTCGAGAATTCTGCTCCAGACGTTGATCGGCGTAGCCTGCAAAAGACCAAGGTGTGCAGTCAATTTTCTTTCTGGAAAAATTTTTTTGCTGATTAATTTTGTATTCACCCTTAGAGATCAGGTGAAATGGCCACCGCCCAACATCATTTGGCTGATACATATATCAATGAGGCTTCCAAATTGAATGGAGAGAACTACGTCAATTGGAAATTCAAGCTGCAGACTGTTCTTGAATTATTTGGTGGCTGGATGATTGTGAATGGCACTGAGCTGAAGCCTACAGATCCTGCATTACTTGCATATTGGAATAAGAGGGAAGCCAGAGCAAAGGTTACATTGTGAATGTCTGTGCAAGACAAGATTATTCCTCACATCAGAAATTGTGACATGTCTAAGGAAACATGGGACGTGCTCAAAGGTCTTTATGAAACCAAAGATGCAAATCGGGTATTGTTTCTAAAGACCAAATTGATGTCGATCAAGATGGAAGCAAATGAAGGGGTAAGTAAGTACATCTCTCGCATCAAAGATTTAACTGATAATTTGGTAGCTATAGGTGAAAAAGTAGCTAGTACTGATCAAGTAACTATCGCTTTAAAAGGTTTACTGCCAGATTATAAAGTGTTTATTTCAACACTTGCAGCGAGAGAAAAACCCCCAAATTTTGTAGATCTTACAGGTATTCTCCTTCAAGAAGAAGAAAGGATGAAAAATTATGATCAGGATGCTAAAAGTTCAGATCTTGCATTGATGGCATGAGGTAAATATACGCACAAAGGTAAACAATGGAGCAAACCATGGAGCAAATCGTGGAATGGAGATAGAGGCAAATCATGGAATGGAGACAGAGGCAATTTTCACTCAAAACGGAAAGGTATGGCTCAAACTGATAGAAATAATGGAGATGGTCATTATTGGGGCAAACCAAGACACCTCAGTAGAAATAATTATCAAAAGAAATATAACAGTAATAGAAGCCACAATGAAAGTCACAATGTAAAGTACAATGGGA
>ML776776.1:238796-248874 GCA_009831015.1 Picea engelmannii
GGGTTGTTGTGTTCTGATTATATTTAGCATGGAGAGGTTTGAGATCCACACTTCATGGATCTAGGATTTGGTTTGTTGAGACCATCTCATCTATATATTGTACTCTGATTTCATTTGTTAATTGAATTGGTTTTCACCATTCCTTGTGTGAGCGAGCCTTGAGTGCTCTGCTCCATTTCCCCCTCTGTCTTTAATTTAACTGTTGTAGGCCACACAAAATAAGATATAAAGACTTTTTTTATTAAAATTTTTGGATTATTCCATTTTAATGGTTAATACTTATTCCAATCCCATTCTTAATTATGACTTATATAGTGTTATGATATCTTTACTAAAATGTTTTTGAGTCAACCTTTTCCACAATGTTTATTTAAGGTTATGCAAAAAAATGCAAGATATTACATTAATTGCATCTCTATATTTTACATATATGAATGTCCTTTATAATTATGTGCCTTGTACTACATCTATTTATTCTCCATATGTGATGAATTCTTTTGATTTTTTACAATGTACCATATCAAAATGCTATAAATATTTGCGAAAAAAAATAAAAATTACCTACATAAAACCACTTTATCATTTTTCTTACTTACCTTCACACCACCTTTTATTACTTCGGCATTCATATTCACTTTCTTAGGGAATATGCTAGTTAAATATGAAGTTGAATTTATTTTAGAGATCAGTGTTGAAAATGTGTGGAGGTACGTGTGTTATGGATTTAGACATTTTAAAACATTATTAGTGGAAGCACACGCTTTAAGTTGTTTTATTCGTTGTATTTATTATCTTAAATAAATAAAGGGGTTTGAGTTGTTTGTGGTCATGGGAATAATCAAAATGTGCAAAGATGTTAGTGAAAACTGTGTTAAAGGAAGTAACTTTTCTCCAATGCCTCCAATGGGATCACTTCCATACTCCGTTAATAGTTTTTCTTCCTATAGCTGACTTGAATGCTGCTTCAATAGGACCCATTCCGTCCCGATTCTAACGTCCAATGAGAAGTAAAAAGTGCATGTCGTTCCCCAGACAATCAATCGAAAGCGCACGTCAGCCAATGCCAATAGAAAACGTGAGCTACGACATGTGGAGGGACAAGCGTGTGGGTCAGACTTAGTAACTAATAATGTATGTAGAGAAAGCGACTGGCATATAGTTGAGCATAATGTTTGAAGTATAAAAAAAGAAAAAATTGAAAATTAAAAATAAAATAAAGAAATAACTAAGTATTAGTACATTTAAAAGCTTGTATTTTTAAATAATAATATTAATATGTATTTTCCAAAAACATTGCAATATTGATGTTTAGGATTTTGAATGTCAGTCTTATTCTTCTTATTACATAGGTCAGAAATTATTCAATGTTTGTGTTAGCGCACTTACTAATCCTTCGAGCAACTCTACCTTCGTAAAACCATGTCAATTTTGCATTAGTTTAGTTTTGATCAAGAAATTTCATAATGTTTTCATAAGTTTTTTGACAAAATCATTGTTAAACAAAATTGTCACACGTCACATGTGATATTAATTAATCTTGATACAAGAGATAGAGATAAGTTTCTTGCATTCATGGCACATGCTACTACTAGGTTAGTTCTAAGGAGAAAATAGTATTTGTTATACCAAGTACCACCATCAACATTTTGTTCTTTATCTTTGTTGTAATTCCTTCTACAACAAGAAGAATTTCAACTTATGACTGCAAGTTTACCATACAAAGATATGAGTAAAAACATAAGAGTGGATATAGAAACATTCTTGATATGAGTAAAGACATAGGCATTGACATAGAAACTTTATTGAGACAAATCTATTTGATTGAGTCTAAATGAGCTCTCCAATCAATCTCCACTTTTTGTTTATACTAAAAACTTGGTATGGTCTAGTTTTTTAATTATTTTTGACTTGATGATCTAAGAGTTAGTTTAATGATTATTTTTGAATAATTTCTAAACTTTTGTTTGTTTCCTGGTGCAAAGGTTAGTTATTAAATTATGCTAGAAGATGTAATAAATTTCAAATTTATAATGATGTTAAATAGTTTTTTTTTCTGTATATAATTGGAGAGATGAGTAAAGCCTTATATCCAAGTCTAAATATTCCTAGGTAAGAATCTCGTCGATGGCCTTGGATTTCTTTAACTAAAATTCAAGTGTAATACCCCATTTCCCCTGGATTAATAATGTTTGTACATGGTGAAAGGACAAAGACCCTAGTGATGTAATACCTTTGAATATGAGTAATAAAAATACATTACCGGATGCAAACATATAAGGACAAAGTTATAGGGGGCTATGATTCCACGAGAGTAAAGGGGATAAGACAAATTATAATATTTTAGTAAAACCATCTTGGAATTAGTTGGAAAAGTAGTTATGTGGTCTTCTTGGGGAAGCCACTTGGTGCATTATTGCATGGAAATATATAAACCATAATTTTGGTTGTTGGGGGGTTTTTTCATCACTCGTTCATTCTTGTTCTTATTTTTCGGAATGAAAGGAAAGCTAGTTGAGGAAGAGTCGAAACATGTTGATTGTATGAGATCATTGGTTCTACCAATAGTGGGAAAATGATGCCTTTGCATGAGAATGATGTTAGTTGAGGATAATTTTTCATAGTTGAGACTCCTTTGAGTTTCTAGAATTGATATTTCCTTACCAGTAGTAATGGAGCTATGGAGAGAAATATAATAGCTTGAGGGATTGCATTGTAGAGAAGGGGTTCCTTTCTTTGGGTTGTGAAGGCTAAGGGGGAAAGAGAACTGACAAACTTGAATTGTTGTGAGTGAGAGAGAGAGAACAATGTGTAATATATTGATAGCTAGATTGGTTTGAGACTTAGAGTTGGTCTAGGAACCCATCCTTTTGGATTCATAGACTCATCTCAAGGGTGACTATTACTGAGAGTTCTAGAGTAGTGAGGTCTATGGTTGGGTGGAACATTCAACATTTGTCACCATATAGTGTAACTATTTCTTGAAGATAAGTTATTTGTTCTATATAAATTATATTTTCGCTATGTATTTTTCTTTATGTTGTGTAATAATTGTTGATGTTTTGGTAGTTGGGGGAGGTATTCCCTCCTAGACAACTTTTCTTAGAGAAGAAGAAGATTCCAAGAAGTCAGCCCACATGAAATAATAATAAAGTGGAAATATAATTTCCAGGAAGAGAAGTTGGCCCACATAATTAATAAAGTAAATTTGAAGACCCAGAATAAGAAGTCGGCCCCAAAGAGGTGCCCAGATTAGTATAAATACATGTCTAGGTCAATTCATTTGTACAACCACACAGTTCTCCTTTTGAAATGCGCACTAGGTAGTTGCATCTTGATTCGAAAATGATCTTTTAAAAGACTGTGGTTAAGTTTATGCATGAGTTATTTTACCATTTAGGATTTAAAGAGAAGAAGAAGAAGAATAAGATGCTTAATGGAATAAATATGCAACTATTATAAAGAAATTAGAACATAAAATAGACTATAAGAACAACAAACCATAATGCCAAAGATTGATAACAAAGTTCGACACAAATTTGCCTACATCTCTGGGCCTTTGTCTTCAGTGGGAGGCTTCTTATTAATATTCAATGCTTAAAACATGTATCAAAATTACATCAATTTGGTCCCTGATTGACTATGTTGTGTTCTTCTTTGTCTCAGAAACCTGATGCAGCAGACAACATTGAAAAAGGTGGAGTAGAACTCCCATAAATGGCATCCAAAGCTCATTTCCTCAATGGCTTCCCTGCATAAAAATGGTTTGATCTTCACAAATTCTTCATCATTTTGCTCTATATTCCATCTCAAAATACTCAAACATTCTTTGTTTCTATAAAATTTGGGTTGGGGGTCGAAATCCCAACTTCCCCCCCTCTTTCTAGGCTCTTTTTGGGCTCAGATCCCATTTTCTAGGAAAAAATCCACTAAAACCAGGCCCAGATTTGGTAAAATCCTCCAAATTTGGACAAATCCACTAGATTTAGCACAACTGGCGCAACCCCCAAATCCTAGGCTCTTGGTCATATGGCGCCCCTTGTGACCAGGGCCCTAAAATTTCGACCTAGCCCACATTGGGAAAATTTGGGCTGCCACGCGGTGCCCTATGATTAGGCCACGTGTCACCCCCTAATTGGACCGAACCACGTCAGCCTGCCTAGTTAGCCGCCACGTCAGTTTCCATACTGCCACGTCAGCCTGCCCAGTCAGTTGCCACGCCATCGTCTGTACTACCACGTTAGCTTGCCCAGTCAGTTGCCACGCCATCGTCCGTACTGCCACGCCATCCTTTCGTACTGCCACATGCCTTGTTTTCACTATCCCACGTCACATTTGTACTGCCACGTGTCACCTCCGTACAGTGCCATGTGTCACCTCCTTACAGTGCCATGTGTCACTTTCGTATAATTCCACGTGTCAATCTTTTAGTGGTCCAAATCACCCCTGGAAATTCCAAAACTGACAGACACGTGGCACATCCATGCTAATTTCATAATGACGTACTATTGACATTATCTGCCATGTCAGCTATATGACCTTTGACCAGTTGACTTTGACCTTTGACTTTTTGCCTGTTTGGGAAAAACTTCAGATCAGGATAACTTCGCCATACAGAGTCCATTTTCGAGAAAATATATATTGTCAGAATCAGTACAACGAGCCCTACGTGATGGTGATGGGTTCGTCTAAATCCAATAACTTTTATTTTTTGGCCTTCTTGGATCCCTTTGGATCACACCTCCCCACTGAGACCTTTTGGTCCTCCAAAAGGATATTAACTAGACATCAGGTGCGGGATAGGCCTCCCCACTTACCCTTTGTCTTTAAACTCTATCATGTGCACCTGTCGCATCATAATAAATTTCATAATAACCATGACAACTGAAATAATATTGTTATCCATTTGAACTCGTTCACATCTTACTGAATCCACTACCATCCATGTAGAAAACATTAGCACTGATAGTATCAGAAATATGACTGAAAATGAACTAATATGTTTGACGAGCTTGCACGACATAAACCTATCTTGAAGCAAAGTAAGATTGAACTCACATCTTACATCTATCTCATGTTCATGCTTAAGATCAAATGTTTTACTTGGCACAATTATAGGTATGTTGTTTGCATATGCTACCTTTCTTAATTGTTCCATCCTTAGTAGAGTTTGATTTTCTTTTATATGATGAGCATGTACAACATATTTAGTTCTCTTCTTAAACAAGTGATATTGATTCTATTCCCTGAAGAAGATTGCTTTGCGATAATATAAATAAGGGCCACCTAAGACCATTCCACATGTTTCTAGCAACACCACATCACATATTACTTCATCCACATACTTAGATGTAATTGCAAACTTTATGACACATTGCTTTGTTATGGGCAATTTGTGATTTTTTTCGTATCCAATTTAGTGAATAGGGTTTATGATGTAACTTAGTTATCAATCCCAATTGTTTAACCACTTTCTCTAAAATTAAGTTATATTGAGATCTGATATCTATCAATATGTCGATCTTGGTATGTTTCATAATGGCCCTTATATGAAACAATTTATTTCTTGAATCAAAATCATCACCAATTTTATCTGACAAACCAACTGCTGTAATCTTAGACTCATCACCTAAATCATACCCCAAGTCTGTTGGTTGTGTTGTTGATACAACTTTTTGCCTCCCTTTTCTCTCTTTGAACCACTTCAGTTTCTTCTCTGGGTGCAATTTCCAGCAATGTTCATCATCATGCCCTCCTTTCTTGAAATGCTTACAAGAGAGCTTCTCTTCCTTCACTGTCGCTGAGTTTTATTTCTTCCCACTCCATTTTCCTTTGCCTTCTTTCTTTGAAGATAATTCCCCTGATACACCAACTCCAGTTTTCCCTGCTTCAATATATGTTGCTTGAATAGAAACCTCATCAAGATTAGTAGGTCCAAACATAAATACAATATTACGAATATAAGCAAACAAACCTCATATATACTTCATAAGAGTTTCTTGTGTAGTCAATGGAACATCTAACATCAAAGCCATCTTACAAAATTCATCTGCATATTCCTGCACTGATTGTCCTTTTCTTAACTTAAGACTTTTTCATTCAATTCAATCCTTTTACTTATATCCCAATGGATAGAACTGTTTTCTAAGTGCGGAAATAAAATCATGCCATGGTGGAAAAATCTTACCAACTTGTTGAGTTCCATGTTGCATCTTACTTTGCCACCAGAGGAGAGTTGTTCCTTCAAGACAAAGTGATTCCAATCTGATTTTGGTTGCCTCATCTTTGATTTGTTGCACATTACAATATACCTCCATCTGTCTAGCCTAGTTATCAAGTTTCTCAGCATTAACTTCACCATCATACATAGGCAAAACGAATTTTACATCAAGTTTAAGTAATGGCATATCAGGCTTATGTTTATGAGAATGTTTTCTTGCAGAAGTAAGATTTGAACTTGTACTTGAAGAAGAAGAAGAAGATGGAGATGAAGGAGGTGAAGGAGGAGTTTTAGGAGGGTCCTCTACTTCTTCACTTTTGTCTTTCTTTGAAGATTCCCCTTGAACATGTCTCTTCCATTCCAAGTAATCATCATACAACACTTTTACCATCTTTGACATGGAAAATAAGTTCCTTTGAAGCTCTCTTTCATTTTGAGAAAGTCCTTCTTCCAATGCCATATTCTCACTTTGAGATGTCCTCTTTCTTTATCCAATATCAAGATCTCCTTCACCATGACTTAGCTTTTTTGTAATCATGCATACTCAAACAACCAACTATCAACATGCTCTGATACCACTTGATCCGAAAATCATCCTTTAAAAGACTATGGTTAAGTTTATGCATAAGTTATTTTACCATTTAGGATTTAAAGAGAAGAAGAAAAAGAATATACTTAATGGAAGAATTATGCATCCATTATAAATAAATCAGAACAAAAAAAGGACTATAAGAACAAAAAGCCATAATGCCAAAGATTGATAACGAAGTTCAACACAAATTTTCCTACGTCTTTGGGCCTTTGTCTTCAGTGGGAGGCTTCTTATTAATCTTCAATGTTTAAAACATGTATCAAAATTACATCATTTTGGTCTCTGATAGATTCTGTTGTGTTTTTCTATGTCTTAGGAACCTGATGCAATAGACGACAATGAAAAAGGTGGAGTAGAACTCCTGAAAATGGCCTCCAAAGCTCGCTTCCTCAATGGATTCCCTGCATAAAAATGGCTTGATCTTCAAAAATTCTTCATCATTTTGTTGTATCTTCCCTATCAAAACACTCAAACATGCCTTGTTTATATAAAATTTGTGTTGGGGGTCGAAATCCCAACTTCCCCCCTCTTTCTGGGCTCCTTTTGGGCTCAAATCCCATTTTCAGGGAAACAATCCACTAAAATCAGGCCCAGATTTGGTAAAATCCTCCAAATTTGGCCAAATCCACCAGATTTAGCACAACTGGCACAACCCCCAAATCTTGGGTTACTGGTCATATGGCGCCCCTTGTGACTAGGGCCCTAAAATTTTGACCTAACCCACATTGGGAAAATTCGGGCTACCATGTGGTTCCCTTTAATTGGGCCTTTATGTCGCCCCTTGATTGGCTCGAGCCACGCCAACCTGCCCATTCAATCACCACATCATCATCCGTACTGCCACGTCAGCCTACCCAGTCAGTCTCCACGTCAACGTCCATACTGCCATGTCATCCTTCCCAGAAAGTTGCCACGTCAGTATATGTACTACCACGCCAACCTTCTGTACTGCCATGTCAACCTTCTGTATTGCCACATGTCTTGTTGTCACTGGCCCAGGTCATGTCCATAATGCCAATTTTCACCTCCTTATAGTGCCACATGTCACCTTCATATATTTCCACGTGTCACTTCTGTACAATGCCACGTGTCATCTTTTAAGTGGTCCAAATCACCCTAAAAATGACAGAATTTACTGACATGTGGCACGTCTTGGTGCTGCCACGTGTCATGATGATGTCATCTTCCATGTCATTTGTATGACCTTTGACCAGTTGACTTTGACCTTTGACTTTTTCCCTGTTTGGGAAAAACTATAGTTCGCGATACTTTGCAATATAGAGTCCATTTTCAAAAAAACATATACTGCCAAAATCAGCACAACGAGCCCTATGCGATGGCACTAGTTTCATCTAAATCCGAGAACTTTGAAATTTTGGCCTTCTTGGATCCCTTTGGATCATAGCTATAGTTTCACTATTTATGGTTTTTGGTTCTCTTGGAGAGTGCACCCCACTTGGAGAAGGATATTCTTGGTGGTTCTTGGTGATCTCTCTTTTGTGCTACCTCTGGAAGAGTTGCACTAAGGTTGTGTGTTGTTTCCTAGTTGCTTCGATCCAGTTGCAGTTCTAGTAGCAGTTGCAATTGCAGTTGCAGTAGTAGTTGCAGTTGCAGTAGCAACTGCAACTATAATTACTAGTTGTGTTAGTTCTGTGGTGCGCTAGTGATGCACCTATCTTGCGCCAGTTCTGTGGTGATTCAGTTGTCTACCCTCGCTAGGGTTTGACAAGAAGAAGAGATAAGTATTCGGTTCTTAATTGTTGGTTTTCTCTTGTGATTAGAGCTTGTTCATGGTTGTATTGGAATATTCTCTCTAAGAAAATTTGGCTCGTTTTTCCCCAAGTTTGGGGTTTTCCCAAGATAAATCTGTGTCCTCTTGTGCTTTTTTATCTGTTTCTTATATATTTTAGTATGTGATTATTGAATGTTAAAATAAGATAAAAATGTTATCGTAAATATAATGTTAACGAAACTAATGAAAATATAACATGGTATCTGAGCAGGTTTGCTTCAGAGCAATCTAATCGTTGGAAGGAAGATCATGAGATTTGCCACATTACTGAGATTTCCCGTTGCACATGCAATTTGCAGCTGCACATTTTTCTTTGTCAATATCGTTGAGCACTCGTTATAAATTTGATTGGGGAAAAATCCACCACTAATGAAATCACCCTACTCTAGCGCACCTATTACACTTCTCAAATTGAATTTCCGTCAAAAATTGAATTTTTAGGGTTTTAGGCTTGTTGACATTTTCCTGGACATTGAACCTTATGATTCAGATTTCTAACTTTTTCGTATTGATGTAATGTCTCATATTAGAAGACAAAGATGGATGTTGTACTTAAGATGAGGGTGTTTGCAGTGTTGACTTTTCATAAGAGATGATATTGTTTGTGAATATATTATTACAATGATGAGTGTTCCATATATATAGAACATATGGTGACCATCCATAAAAGGATGCGTCTCTTGGATAATAAAAAAAAATAAAATATATATATATATATATATATATGGAAGAATGTCTTCTCGATGTTGTTCAAACATCAAAATTTCCTCTCAACAAGGGAGACATTATTCATCATGTGAAAACTTGCCTCAGAAGTATACAAATTTTAAACACTTCCTCTTAACTAGGGAGGTATTATTTGTTTCCACACAAGCTCATTGGATATCCATAGTACAAAATGACTTCACAGCCAATGCATCCAAGGCCTGTGGGTAGCTATCAAATAGCTTCAACATGTCACCATGACATCCACTACCTCACAATGCATATGTACCTCATCATGTGCACCCTCATGACTTCACATCCAATGCATTCAAGGCCTGTGGGTAGCTCTCAAATAGATACAACATGTCCCTAGGACATCCACTACCCCACAATGCATCTGTACCTCGTCACGTGCACCCCTATGACTTCAAATCCAATGCATCCAAGGCATGTGGGTAGCCCTCAAATAGCTACAACATGTCCCCAGGACATCCACTACCCTACAATGCATCTATACCTCGTCACTCCCTCTGAAGAGGGACCACACCAAGCTATCTCTCTTATTTTCACGGGCCCTCCTGTGAGGGAGTTAAGCCCGATCCTGCTATGATACCATGTTGACTTTTCATAAGAGATGATATTGTTTGTGAATATATTATTACAATGATGAGTGTTCCATATATATAAAACATATGGTGACCATCCATGAAAGGATGCGTCCCTTGGATGATAAATAACTACATATATATATATATATATATATATATATATA
>ML776776.1:249142-259840 GCA_009831015.1 Picea engelmannii
TATATATATATATATATATATATATGGAAGAATATCTTCCCAATGTTGTTCAAATGCCAACATGTAGGAGACGTACACTTGGAAAAATGACATTTATCCAAGTAGTGACAGTAGATCCAAAGGGATTTTAGATGTAGTGCACTCAAAGGAAGCCCAAGAGTTGGAGGAAATAATGAAAATGTCTCTTACAATGTAGAACAAATCAAATAGGACAACACGATCTAGGTGGATATCGGTGGCCACCCACCTATTCCACTGACACCTAAATAGTTTTCCACCTTGGGAGTTTTTCTTCTAGTTTTCGGGTCCAAAACTTCTGGGGTCGTTTTGAGGCCCAAAACAACGTTTTTAGGGCCCGCCACAATTAAAATGAAGACAGAGTTAGAGTCTGACGGAAACATGTGTAGTCCTCGGATAGACCTTTCCAACGATCTATCGTGCACCCCAAATGGAGATCGTATGCCAAAATTACGCCCCGGGATGTTGATACACCAAACTACCCAAAACGGGGTCCACAAAACTGTTGGCTTTTCATCTTCCAAGGTTATGGTTTTGGATTCTCTTTATGATAAAAATGAATTTTGAGCCTCATTGTAACAATGATCTTCTTGCGAATGCGAGTAGTCGTCACATCTCTTCTCAGAGATAAGTTGCCACCATTCTAGCGAGTCTTTCACTCTGTATTTTTACAATCTTTGTACATTTTCGCTCATTAATAGAAATTGTGTACTACTGTATCTCTGATACATTTATGTTATATTATTGGTTATCCAAGATATCTCTGTATATTTCTTTATTATATCTCTGCTCTCATTTCGTGCCAAAAATAATTCAGATCACGACATCAACTAGACTCCAGGTTTGCATATCACGTTTGATATTTTATACTGCTGCAATCTAAGTAAGTGTTGTAACTAGACTAACAATATTTAGAGTTCTATTACTTATATTGCTATCAAATGTTAGTAACACTTGAATATTGTTGGTGTTATTATCATTAAGTAAAAACTCATTGTTTATTATTAATGATGCACTTGTTTACAAGATAAATTGATCTCCTCTAGGATATGTTCTTGGTTGTTGACCTTGTTCCAGGCAGGTTATCTTGTAAATTCCATGGAGGTTACCATGGAGATGTTCTTTATTGTTTCAGGCAGGTTTCCATGGAGGAATGATTGGTCACAAAAATGGAAGATTGTTGTTCTTATTTTTTTTTTATTGTATTTTTATTTTGGCTCTTGTTCCAGGAAGGTCACAAGTGATAGGTCTGAGAAGGAGCTACTGTGATGATCTTGTTCCCATTCTTGTTTTTATTATTGTTCTTATTATAAGAGTATTATTCTTTTCTATTGTTTTCCCTTTTTTTTTTCTCTTGTTCTAGGAAGGTCATATGTGATAGCTCTGAGAGGGAGCTATAATAATGGTTGTAGGAGGAAACATATTAGATGGTCCCTAGCTGAGACATGGAGAAAAATATCCATGCATAAAGTTGTGTACATGATTGTACACATACATGTAATGAAGGAGAAGATGACGAAGTAAACACCTTCTGACAAGAAGGGAACTTTTGCAAGATACATAGTATCTCATATAGAAATTGATTGTAAGGAAAAGAAGGCTCCAAAGATGACCGTACAGATCCATCTAGTTCAGTTGATCACTCTTTAGATCATCGGGAAAAGTTAGTAGAGCCAGAAGGACCTACCTAGAATCATTGTAGTGACCATGAAAAGACCAACATGGTCCCATGATACTTTGTAGGATGAAAAGGGGATACAAATATATGGCATTTATGAGCCATATCATGAGGAGGAAAAAATGGTTCCACTATTGGTGAGGATGGGGGCCCCACCAATTACCGCCAAGAAGGAGCTAGAGAATCAACCCTCAAGATCTAGTAGGGAGGAGAAACCTCCCCAGGACATTTCATAGGAGATCAAACTTCAGAGGAGGTCATCACATGCAGAGGGAGAAGATGGCTCCAAAGATTATATATATTCAGAGGGAGTCAATCTTTAGAGGGAGCATGCAGACTCAGAGTGAGTCTGATCTTAGAGAGAGTTAGTGTCTTAGAGACTTTCATTCAAAAAGTATTCCTCCTCAGATTTAGATGGGAGAGAGAGACGTCTTCCATGGATGATACATAGGTACCATGAGTTGAAGAGGTTATATAGAAGCTCCAGAAGCTTCGAGGAGATATGAGACCTCCTGGGAACATTCCTTTGTTTTATTGACAGAGGAGGAAGTCAGTCAAAAGGACTGGGATATGGATTTTTCCTTGGTTTTGAAACAAGAAGGGAAGTCAGTGGTGACTTCCAATTTGATCTACAAGATCAAGCATGCTCATATTCATCTTCATATTTGGTGGATCCCATGATGTACATACAACTGATTGGATCCTTGATGTACCTGGTTAACACCAGGTCAGACATATGCTTTGCAGTGAATTCTTTCAGTCAGTACATGGTTGAACCTAGACATGTACATTGGATGGAAACAAAAATATGTTGAGGTACCCACATGGTACGATTTAATATGGATTGCGATATGTCTCAGGGGGAGATGTGAAGCTGCAGGGATATACATACTTTGACTGGGAAGGGAGTGCAGTGGACTGGAAGAGCACATCTAGATGCTACTTCAATTTGGGATCAGGTATGATCTCATGGTTGAACATGATGAAGACATCAGTGGCACTCAATACAATAGAGGCAGAGTATATCACAACTAGTGTGGAAAGTCGTGAAGCAGTGTGGATTTGGAAGTTTCTTGGAGGGATATTTGATCTAGAGTTGGAGCCAACTTTGATACATTGTGACAACCAAAGTTGCATGAGGACTTCAGAGAACCCTGTCTTTCATGAAAAGTCAAATCACATAGAGATCAAATATCATTACATACGAGACATGGTGTAGAGAGAAGCTATAGAGCTCCAGTATATATCCATAGATGAGCAGATAACGAACATTCTCACCAAGCCTCTTTCTAGAGTGAAGTATGAGTACTTCATAGACAAGCTTGGCGTGATGCAGAATGTCCACCCTTGTTGAGAGGGAGGTGTGTTGTTTCTCCTTTTTCCAGATAACCCCTTTGGCAAAGGGTTCCTTCGTGCTACTTGATGGGACTATGACTATGTATGATGGCATGGTAGTACTTGTGTGCTACCAGATGATTGATGCATAGTTATAGAGACCATTGACTATGAGTATGGTTGATGGCGTGGTAATAGTTGTGTGCTACTAGCTGATTGCTGCATAGTCATACGGATTGCAAACTATGATTATGGCTGATGGAATGGCAGTAGTTGTGTGCTACTAGTTGATTGGTGCATAATCATAGAGACTGTTGAACTGCATCGTGGTAGCTTTTTGTAGCTACCAGTTGATTGCAAGATATGAATATGGTTGATGGCATGGTAGTAGTTGTGTGATACCAGTTGATTGTTGCATAGTCATAGAGTTTCTGACTATGATTGATGGCATGGTAGTAACTATGTGCTACTAGTTGATTGATGCATAGTCACAAAGATCATAACTATGGCTAATGACATGGTAGTAGCTTAGTGTTACTAGTTGATTGATGCATAGTCACAAAGATCATAACTATGGCTAATGACATGGTAGTAGCTTAGTGTTACTAGTTGATTGTTGCATAGTTATGGATACTTTTGGACTGCATGGTAGTAGTCTTACGAATACTAGTGCATTGCATATCATGACTATGGTTGGTGACATGGTAGTAGCTTAGTGATACTAGTTGATTGTTGCATAGTCATAAGAGACTACTAGATAGCGTGGTAGTAACTTAGTGCTACTAGTTGATTTCTATGTAGTCATGACAACATGGTGGAAGCTTTGTGCTGCTATTTGATTGCTGGAGAGCATGGTTGTAGCTTAGTTCTACTAGTTGATTGCAACATATTCATATAGACTATTGCAGAGGATGGAGCTACTGATGGCATGGTGGTAGCCGTGGGGCTACTAGATGATTGTAGAGTAGTCAGTGGACTACTAGAAGAAAACATTTTGAAAGAATACCTCCCTAGATAAGAGGGAGTGTTGATGTTTTTGTAGCTGCGAGAGGTATTCCCTCCTAGACAACTTTTCTTAGAGAAGAAGAAGATTCCAAGAATTCGGCCCACAGAAAATAATAATAAAGTGGAAATGTAATTTCCAGGAAGATAAGTCAACCCACATAATTAATAAAGTAAATTTTAAGACCCAGAATAAGAAGTTAGCCCTAGAAAACCCAGATTAGTATAAATACAAGTATGGTTCAATTCATTTGCACAACCACACAACTCTCCTTCTGAAGTGCACACTAGGTAGTTGCAGTTGCAGCTACAACTGCAGTTTCACTATTTCTGGTTTCTGATTCTCTTGGAGAATGAACCCCAGTTGAGGAAGGATATTCTTGGTGGTTCTTGGTGATCTCTCTCGTGTGCTACCTCTGGAAGAGTTATGATAAGGTTGTAAAGTGATGCCTAGTTGCTTCATTCCATTTGCAGTTGCAATAGTAGTTGCAGTTACAATAGAATTTGCAGTTGTAGTAGCAACTACAACTGCAGTTACCAATTTTTCCAGTTCTGTGGTGCGCTAGTGATGCACCTATCTTGCACCAGTTTTGTGGTGACTCAGTTGTCTACCCTCGCTATGGTTTGAAAAAAAGAAGAGATAAGTATTCGGTTCTTCATTGTTGGTTTTCTCTTGTGATTAGAGCCTGTTCATGGTTGTATTGGAATATTCTCTCTAAGAAAAGTTGGCTGGATTTTTCCTAGGACAAATATTTGTGTCCTCTTGTGCTTGTTTATCTGTTGCTTATATATTTAAGTATGTGATTATTGAATGTTAAAATAAGATAAAAATGCTATGGTAAATCTAATGTTAACGAAACTAATGAAAATCTAACAATAATGTGTTTATTGTTACTTTAAGATGTGTATGACATGCGCCTATGATTAATTAACATGTTCTTGATAATTGAAAGAGTTGTTTGTCATGTTACATGCTTCTTGTTTTATTAAAAATGGTATCATAGTTTGAAATCATTTCAAGGACATGGATTCTTGAGGTATTAGCATGGGTTATGCTACGTCAAGCAACTATGCTAAATTTTTAGAATCATAAATAGTAAATGGTTTTCTTAAAAAAAAAATGAAACTAGAATAAGAAAAGTGCTTATAGTTAATTGAAAGTCTAAAAGAGGTAGTTAACACAAAGGCCAACCACATACAATCCATACACTACTCTACCACAATGCTATCCTTAAAGTGCCTCCAGGTCAATTAATTCATATATTTATTTATCTTTTATGCTTCCTCATAACCCATGGGTTCAATATGAATGGAATTCTCATGTATGTCTCAATCTCCATGTAAACTTTGTCATGTTTGACAACCCTAAAAGTACCCATTCATTTCACTTGGATTAAGTTAATATCTTCATAGGCTTACCATGGCTATTGATTATTGAAAAACATAAAAAATTCATATTTTTCTTTTCATACATGGAGGCCACTAATCACATTACTTTTAGCTAGTAGTTAGCCCTACAATAAAAAAGTGTGGATGAATGACATGTAAAAAATTCCTTTTCATACATGGATGCCACTACTCACATTGCTTTTAGCTAGTAGTTAGACCTGCAATAAATAAATGTCAATGAATGACATGTAAATCCCATTACCATAATGAAATCATAAGAATTCGACAGAGTAAAAAGGTAGCCAAAAAAACACGAAATAGTTTATTCATAACTACATTGCCAATTTCCTTCCATTTCCTTTCTAATACCTAGAAGTTTATTCTCATTTTCTTTCAACTAACAATTAGAGAATGTAATAAATAAGTCTACAAGGAACCAAGCTATTTGTTTTGTAGCAAGTCTTTAAGGGTTCTCCTTTTAGATGCATATATAATTTTCACTAAAAATTATAAACATAAAGATTCTTACAAAGTAAAAGAGTTAAGGTAGTAAAAAACCACCAAAGTAGTTTATTCACAACTATGATGCTCATCTCCTTTCACCGCCTCTTAATAGTTGAAGTTTTTTTTCACGTTGCTTTCAACTATGAGATATACCATGGCAACATATACCTATCGCTATACAAGAATTCAAATCAATTTGGTCATGTAAATGGGAATCAAGAGGTTATTAACCAATAAGGTTATTAGGGTTATTGCAATTTAATTTGTCTTTGGTGTTAATGTTAATGAATGTTTAGGTGATAGCAGGAATCAATTCCCTAATGGTCAATATGGAGGAATAGATTCTGTTTGCATGACCAATTTTCTATGAATCACTGCATAGTAGCAGGTATATGCTGCCATACAACCTTGTTAAAAATAAAATAGAAATGCTTGAGTTAATAAATTTTGGGAATCGGAAAAAATATGGTTGACTTTGAACAATCCCATCCCTAAAAGCATGCAAAAAAATCCAAGGAAGGTGAGGGCCATTGGACGAGGGTGGAATAAATCGACGAATTAATGGATTTGCGGGTAAAAATGAGGTGATGTCACCTCAAGACAACATCCACCCACAATTAACGTGAGGCATCGGATCACAGGGTTCAAATTGATGGCAATGATGGATTGCGGGTGAATTCAATGGGTGACCTCTCCCTATCGCCCAAATACACACAATAAAAATGGTCGTTGGATTGACATAATAAATCCAAAAATGAGCACTTACGAAGGTTCCAAAAACCCACGTCACCCCAGGCTTCGTTGGCTCTACAATGGATGAGTTGGGTGCTCCTGCATCATAAAGTTAAAAAAAAAAAAAAAAACTGATCATTTCAATGTTTGGGATAGGTTTGATGCCCTTTAATTTTTTTTTAAAAGTCCTTTCTAAAAATAGACAAAGATCGCTTAATTTAGAGTCTCCATAAGCGAAGTGTTCACGAAAGGGTTGTAACTGGTGGTGTTATTTACTTTTTGGTTAATATGATTAGGATTTATTAATATTTGGTTGACATGGATTAAATTTAAAAAAAAACCATCTAAATATATATATTTTTTAATAATGAGAATTATATTTACTCTTCGATAAGGTGTCAACATAATACATCTTCATCCTAGGTTCCAATCAGGGTGTGACCAAAGTTCATGGGACCGTGATTCTATACATAGAATTAGCAGAACAAGTTCCAACAATATTTTCACATTTCATGAGAAACCTCTCTGCCATGTATTCTTTCCTTGTATTCGTCTATGTCAAGTATCATCCTATGGGTATAGTTCTAGCTGAAGAACAATTTCTATTTCATTGTATTGGTCCAAAAGAACACAAAATGTATAGATGCACGACTAGGTATGATATGGACACTATAAATGGGAATGTGGAATCTAAGAACCAGTTATTGGAATTCTTAAAAGAATTTATACAGTTGGATTACATACATATGATATTAATAAGTAACGATCTCATAATGAAGGAAATAGTTTGGACTCTGGAGGAAGTATAGTTGATATTGGGGCCGCCTATGAAAAATAAGTGATGAATGCATGCACCATGGTGAGAGAAGAGCATGAGTTGGATTTCTTAGAAAATGCAAAGAAATCGGGTGTGGTATATTTGTTGGGAGGTAGTGAGGTTATTGCAAGCAAAGATTCATCATTTTTCAAAAGATTTATTGTGAACTATGCATATAACATTTTGTGGAGGAATTGTACACATGGACAAAGCTGCTTTAGAGATTTGCACAAACATCTTTTGCAAGTGGGCATGACGCATTATATGTAAACCAAGTCAGTTTTGAGATATTTTTGTACAGAGATATATTTATTTTATCCCCGTTCTATAAGGTGGCCTTGGATAAATTGCCACTGCGAGTGATGTATATTAGTTGGGGCATCCAAAAGAATTCTTAGAAATTCAAACTTCTACTTATTCAATTTTCTCTTGTGTTTGTCTCATAAAAACTTCACATCCTTCAACTTGTGTTTCTTTTTTATGACTTTGATTAAACTGTATACATTTTATATATCATATTTGGTCCTTTGAAAAAAACCACTAGAGATCTATCAGATACATAATTACATTGCAACTGTGGTTTTATTTTCTCCCAGGAAGCATATACCTGTTGCCTTGTGGGAATTCAGAGAAACTTGGTCATGCAAAAGGGATCCACGTCTCTGATCACAGTCAAGGTTCTCTCCTGCATATTGATTTTCAGGGAATCAATTCCTGCAATAACCAAAAAATTCATAAACATTAACAACAAAAAAAAATAAAAATCACAAGAACCCCAATAACCTCATTGGTCAATAACCTCTTGAAGAGATATCACCCAACAAAATGTGCAGATGCGAGCTGGAGGAAGACTATAATTTCTCCAAAACCTTGAATACTACCCCATTCTTTATTTTTTGGGTTAAACCACTGAGTCAAGTAGATTCTTCGGCCACTGACAAGTCAGGGATTCCTTGTACAAGTTTCTCTTCTTGAGACAAGTCTCGTCCGATAACCTCAAAACAACTCGTGGAGAAAGTTAACCACCAACCACATCGGAGATCAACCCACTGGTCCTTAGTGGACGTAATTTGTTTTTAGATAAATGAGGGGTTGATCCAATAGATCAGTCTATCATGGTTCACTTTGCAGAAGACAAGAAAATTTTGTCGATCTAGCGACACACGCAAAAGTACGAGGTCACGTTACTTTTGTTGAATATGGATTTTGTACGTCCACGAACTGGTGGCACTTTCAATGTATGTTTTTTATTTATTTGAGGATTCAGAGTGCCTTCATCTATGACATAAGATTTAAACCCGTAACATATGACCAAAGCTACCAAAGCTACCAAACTCTATAGCGAAAACTATGATTTTTGACCGACTCCACCAAACTTTGCAAAGAAGCAATGAGACGTCACTGGAATTTTCAAATTTGACACAAATATCATGATTTAAAAATTTAATCTGACGAGAATAGATGTACCTATAAAATTTTCAAACCACGTATTCTTAAGAAGTCCACGAACTGCGAGTCTGACCTCTAAAATTAGATCGCAGACACAGTAAAGGAAAAGTTGAGTGAAAACCTCACATATTCACAAATTTTCTGTAGAAATTCCCTCCGTTAAGTGTGAACCCAATAAATTATCCGTGAAAGCTATTCTATACACCAAAGTTCAGACAAGTACACTATACTATTCCCAATTATTTTCGATTTTTAAGAAAAAAACCACGCGTCACTGTGAAGGTCATGTGGCACACAGATTGCCATGAATGTGCCTTATCTATACATGCACATCGAACATGGGGGGAGGAGCATGAATGGAGCGTGACCATTCATGGATGAAACAATTGGCAACAGGAATTAAATTTGTGACTGATGTTGGAAGGAGGAGGAATTAAATGACACTTGAATGTGTGGTGTTGTTCCCAAAGATTACACCGTCGGTCCTAGAATAAGAGATGAAATGTATTATCTAATAACATTGAAGGAAAAACCAATTATAAATAATTTAGAAAATAAGTTTTTTTCCAAACTTTGGTTAAAATGAAAATATTCAAGTCGGTCAACATGATTTAATAGTAGGTCAACACCATATCAAATACTATATACATTGCCTATCGGAAGGTATAATAAGTGTACAAGGAACCAAGTTATTTATTTTGTAGCATGAGTTTGAACGCTTCTCCTTTCAACTGCAAATATAATTTTCACAAAAAAATTATGGGATTGTCTTGAAATGTTGGGAGCACATTCCCTTAGTGTTGATAACTTATGGGTTTGTCTTAGTCAATCGAGAAGATAGATGCTAACCATTTACCAAAGCAATTGCAAAGGAAAAAAAAAATTCTCTTAACCAAAACATTTATCTCGAACATTTTGTTTAAAATTAAGCTTTTAAGCAAGTGAATAATTAATTGGTGATGATTTACAATTGATAATTTTGGAAATTGTAAAGTACGCAACCCAAAGTGATGAGTACTCAATGTTTTGGTTGACCATGATACCACTTTTTGAACTGAGTACATCACCATTTTTAAAAAACCCCCACAAACATTAGAGATTCTAGTCCTCAAAAAACTTATTTAAGTTGTACTTGCAACAAAACCATTGTTTTAGATTGCAACAACATAAGCAAAAGGAAAAAGAATAGGATCAAGAACACTATTCTTTATCAATGCTTTAAAAAATGGTCAATATGATGCAAATAAGTAGGAGGGAGGGATGGAGGAATGCATTTAAATTTACATCGAGAAAAGTCTAGGCTGAAAATAATATCTAGAAAAGCAATCAAAGAATTTTTCTTCAACCCTTCCTTCATTCCATTAAATGAATTTATTCATGTACATGAGATTTCATAGGTAGCTTTGCAATAGCTAGTGAAACCACCAAGGCACCCTTATTTTAATCTCCTCCCTCTCTACCAATTGCATCATTCCAAACAAATTTATTTTCCTACTCTAACATCATGCTATTGCCTCATAAAGGGATCTGACATTGAATGGTCTTCCAAAATATTGTGTGGTGGCATTGAATGGCTCATCGTTACTTTTGAAAGGTCGTGTGGTGGCTCTCTACTTGGTTTCAAACTTATATAGGAATATTAGATTAAGAGCAATAACTTGTTTTCCATGTAGTAAATTAAATTTATGGGATGGGTACACCTATTTTCCATGAAATTCTCTATGGAATGGACACAATTGTTTTGCATGCATTGTGCTACCTAACCAACTTATAT
>ML776776.1:274475-293331 GCA_009831015.1 Picea engelmannii
ATACAAAGAGGAATGGAGGGAGAGTATAGGAGAGAGGGGGAGGGTGATATAGTGAGAGTGATACTAACAACAATGAGAGAGAGAAAGAGGTGGTATATGTAGGAGAGAAAGATATGAGAGATAATGGGAGGGAGGGGGAGAGATAGAGGGAGTAGGGGGGTAGAGAGAGAATGTGTGAGTGTGAGAGGGGGGGAGAGAAAGAAAGACAGGGGAGTTGGAAAATGAGTGTGTTAGAGGGAGAGAGAGGGAGACAAATAGAGGGGTGTTGAAGGGTCCAAATTCACCCGGAACGAGTAAGGGGTTCTCCCCTATAAGAAGTCCCAATTATATCTCTCACCATGTGGAATAGGGAACTCATCCAGATTCAGGGCCGACAACCATTGCTGGTTCGGTTCTACTAGTTGCGGTCCGGTCCACCGATGACAGTGATTGATGAGTGGTTGTGCAAACAAAAGATGTAAATGAAGAGTATCTAAATGGAGGCTTGATATAATTCTAATCTAACCTATCCTAGATATGAGAGAATTAACGTAAGTGAATGAATTATGGCATGAAACTAACTCTACAAGTAGCTTTGCCCAGATATATGAAATGAAGGAATAAAGTCAGATAACACATGCACATGAATATATAACCATAATAGTATAAGTTGTTGGACACACTGAGAGGGTGGGTGAATCAGTGTAGGGCTCTTTTTAAAACTTCCCCTTCATAACACTCCTTAGTTAGCAATCATCATTTACTCATTACTTATTGTTTTCATTTATAACCAATTAAATGTGAACATACATCAGCAACATATACCAACAACATATATCATCAATAAGTCATCATCATAAGGAACACAAACAACACAAGATGTATATACAATTTCCTTTTATTACGGACTACAATCCTTGGGTTATTAGCAACAAATGAATAGAGTTACAACTCCACAAGAGAACCAGCTCTACAATGCAAGACTCGGCTTACACAACTCAACACCAAATGAGAAGAGGAATAAATCCTCAACAGATACCAATATGTCAACATGCACGCGACCTGTCAGTAGTGCAACACGCATATGTACGTGCTCTGGATTACTGCAGCCCTCGGTCACATTCACTTATGTCTATCACTATCCAATATGTACCATAACCAATCTCAACACATCCATACTCTCGAACACCATACTCATGCTCCTCAACCATGTACAATATCAATGCTACTCAACCATAAGTAACAAATATACTATAGCAACCATATCAGTATTGAAACATAAGAGTGTTGCTCACTGTATCAATCAATCAACATAACCATATCACACAAGCCATACCAAGAATGCCTCAAGAATTCACCATACAATAAGCAAGAATATCCATCAAGACAAATATGTAACCATACCAGAGTTTCTATGGTAGATATGAGCCCATAGAATGCAGATCTAGAACTTGCTCCAGACTTCAAGAACCTAGAATCAACTCACACTCAAGTCTCCATTAGCATCCATGAGAACTTGCAATTCCTCTCTTACTCAAAATAGATCTTCAAGCTATGCTCAAGAGATGATTTTCACAAGAGACCCTTGCTTCTTATTTATACTCTCCAAGTAGCTTCCTTAGAAGCATTTCTAGGCTACTTTTTCCACATAGCCACTTTGTTCACATAGTCACCTATGTCCAACTTTGCCCACTTTTCCACTTGTCCATGTATCCAATAGCCACTTGACCACTTCACCCATTTTCCTCATTTTAGGGTTAACCTTCTTATAACCACTTTCCATAATTAGAAAGTTCTCCATTTACTTTATTATTTAAATAATCCTCCTTGACTTTGTCACTTCACTTTATTATTTAAATAATCCTCTTTTATTTTGTCACTTCACTTTAATATTTAAATAATCCTCTTTGACTTTGTCACTTTATTATTTAAATAATCCTCCTTGACTTTGTCACTTCACTTTATTATTAAATAATCCTCTTTGATTTTGTCACTTCACTTTATTATTTAAATAATCCTCTTTGACTTTGTCACTTCACTTTATTATTTAAATAATCCTCTTTGACTTTGTAACTTCAATTTATTATTCAAATAATCCTTTTTGACCTTGTCACTTCAATTTATTATTTAAATAAAAAAAATTGACTTTGTCATTTCACTTTATTATTTAAATAATTTATTCTTTGCAAGAACTTTGACGACTTTGACCTTTTGGGGCTTCAAGCCAACGTATGAAGGTCCTCCAACTTCGTAAGACCATAAATCTCAAACCGTGAGGAGTTATGTGACGTTCCACATACCACCGGAAATGGCATGACAATAACTATCCATCTAGGGTAGTTTCATTGACAAATTTGTTGATCTTCATCTCATTATTCCACAATTAAGCATGGGTTCTCTAACCATACTTCTAGGATAACTCAACCACAAAGCGTCTTCCCATGAGGGATTTCACCATAAGGGGACCACTTTGGAGTTCACCGCAAATCGTCTTCCCACGAGGGCTTTCACCATAAGGGGACCACTTTTGAGTTCATCCATTTGTACAACCATGACAAGACAATAACCACTTTGGAATTCACTGCAAAGCGTCTTCCCATGAGGGCTTTCACCATAAGGGGACCATTTTGGAGTTCATCCATTTGTGCAACCATGAAAAAACAATAATGATTCATCTTTAAATCAATCCAATGATACATCATATATCAATGACAACTCATTGATCCCTCTTCATCTATGCATACGAATATGAGTCTTCTTGACATCAATCCATTGACATCAAGGTCAATACATAATCCATCAATCACGACATCAATATACTATGACAAGACATTGTTCCTTTGACATCAATCCTTTGGCATCAATGGCAACATGATCCAACATAAGTCACTATATCACATACAATAGTAGCTCATTCGCTCATGACATGTAATATAAGAAAGAACGACAAAACTGCAAGAAGACATATATTGCATCAGAATAGTCCATAAAAAATCATTCCCTTACATCCCATGTGAACAACAAACATTCTTCTTGAAATATTTCGCAACAAAACATCAACACATGCGAGTCCTTCTCTTAGTAAAAAATTGGCCCTGAGGGCTTCTTCGTATTAATAGTTTCAACAATAGTACATGAAAACTCTTAGGACAACTCTCCAATTTTAGTTGACACTATATCCCGAAGTAGTTCAGAGGTGTAGAATGTTTGAAGAGACAAAATCCCTTTCTTTGGGTTCTATTATAGTATTTATTGAGGTTCAATAAGAATTTTGTCCTTTCGTCTCCCTCAATGACCTTTCATCTTCCAACATTTGTACTCATCCTCTTTGTGATGATGAACAACAAGGAAAACAATTACATTTCAAATTTGTCTCCTAGCACTAATGGGTCGTCATGTATTTTGGCCATATGTGTCTTGCACATCATGAATACTGGCTTTGGGTATGGGGACATGTTCATCATCCTAAGTTTGACAATCGATCGTCATGGATTTTCTAGATCCCTACTTCATACATTTTCCTGATATTTTCTTTGTTTCTCCTCCATCACTGATACATCTTTTGTTATCGCTCCTTCATCATCTTTAGCTATAGGTTTCATGGTGAGAATTTTGAGTGCGATCCTCCTTCGCTCGATACCTGAAAACATTCAAAATACAATAGATGATAGTAACTTCAAGTAAAATATCAAGAATAATCATTTGAATGCAAATAAATGGGGGATAAAATAATTGAAGTACCATTTATAAACTTCCCTGAGTTCGATTCATGGTTCCTCTACTCGCGATCGAGTTATGGTGTTCTTCGAGGTTGTCAACAAGGTGTTAGAACTTAATACAAAATTAAGTATACCATAGGTTAGTAATTTCTCAAATCATATAACTAGGAAGTTTTAGAGCTCGATGAGACCTTTCCACCAGTATAAAGAAGTCACAAAACAAACACCCGAGCCAAACATTATGGTCAATTTATGAAAGGAGGTTATCTTTTGCTCGAAGGAGTTTGAACTAACTCCTCCAATATGTTTGGAGGATTTTGAACTAAATCCTCCGACCTTCTCGAAGGAGCTTGAACTAACTCCTTTGACATGCTCGAAGGCGTTTGAACTAAGTCCTCTGAGCTGCTCAGAGGAGTTTGAACTAACTCCTCCAACCTGCTCGAAGGAGTTTGAGCTAAATACTCTGATATCTATTGGAGCATTTTGAAGGGAAATCTTTCGAATCTCTTTGGAGGATTCAAAGGGAACTTCTCCTTCCGGGGAAAGAAAAAATTAGAAAATAGTCTAAGTGTTGAACTAGCAAGAGACAAAGAGAGCTTGAGTTCAAAAGCTCGTAACTTCCTCATACGATGCCTGATTGAGGTGCCACTTTTTGCAACACGGAGAACATAGAGAAACACTTCTATCAAGATAAATGAACATGTTGTTGCATCATTTGAGTGTATCCATTTCTAATGATGGCCACGACTATTGAGTCTTGCCTCGCGGGAAATCCTAGACGATCGTTTTGGCACTTTTGGACCTCGTATTTTGATTCCATGAGTTGCGTTGGAATCATTATATTGGGAATCAAACAATTAACTTGATTCGAGGATGAAAAATTCACTTTGACGGACGCCGAAAAATTCTCCCAAAGGAAATTTTTAATGAAATTTTGGGTCCCGCGTTCTTTGTTGCTTCATTCAAATTGAATTACATCGGTTGTTAGGTCATATGTGATGTACATGCTCTTGATCCATAAATTAAGATTGAGGTTATGCATTAATATCACAAAGTTATAAATCCTCTGAAACTACCAACTGACGTCTAGTGCGCTTAGCATTATCTAGGAGCTAAAAAGATCAAATTTCTCCCAAAGTGCGTTTCATAACTAACAAAAGACTTGTGGGTGTTATTATTAACCCATATGATGCTAGGAGAGGCTTCCAAAGTGAATATTTAGTTTTAACGTCAAGAAACACAAAACAAACAAGCTAGTACCATGTGCGAGAAGAAAGCCAATAGGAACACTAAAAATTGATTATGACTGTGATTTGAAGCGAACCGGTTGAGATAATAACTTAATGACCAATTGTCTAGATAGTATTGGAGATTTTAGTCATTGAAAATTTAAGGATATTGACTGATGAATGCAAGAAGTAGGGATCCAAGCTGGGAGGGAGACGAGATAAGCTTCAAGGAGAAAGTGAGCTACACTAACCTGATCAGTGTTTCTAAGAGGGAACAGATTGAACTTGATGTGCTCGATGATGATGAGGGGTCAACATCCTTCTATTGATGCATTTGTTACAAGAGAGGGAAACTTTTCAATAGGTAGTGTGTCAGGAAGAAGAGGTGAACCTCGTCATTAAGCAATGTAATGAAGCAAAAGGGAGAGAGTGTCACTATTATGTGATGCAATGGCATGAGTAGAAGTGAGTTAGCTAGTGAAAAGCGTGCACCCGATGAATATAATAATGCAACCAATATTGGTGAGACGACATTGATCATGCGAATTTCACTGACGATGAAGATGTGAGTCAATGAGGTTTGGAAGAAGCGCAATAGCACATTATCCATGTTCAAAGGGAGGTAGATGATGAAATGATGAAAAAACCAATGGCGTGTCAATGCAAATGTGGGAGAAAGATGCACGTGTCAAAATTCTATGTATCAACGCAGGAAGAGGAGACTCACCAAAGTGTGGATCATCGAGCATAAGTGATCTGAGCAGTAACTGAACATGAGGTAGGATAGTGAGAGGAAAACTTAAGCGTATCCATTTGCACTAGAGAGAGAGAGTCTAAGAGTTCCGGTTGGAAAAAATTGAAAGGGGGCTTGATTTCTTGTCTTGGAGAGAGGCTAAGACAAGAAAATTGGGAGGTTGTTGTGGGGGCACAAAAAATGGCGACACAGTAAGTGAAGCCAGAATCTCTTCTCGTATTTCCTAACTGATAAGTAGAAAATATAAAGGCTCACGAAGTTTATTTTAAGTTCAAAAAATTCTGGGAAGAATGTGAAACAATTACGTGAATGATTCCATCATGGTGGGCTCACTGGTGATGCTTGCATATCATCTAGAAGAGCTTGTCTGTTGTATATGGAGGATGAATGATGATGAAGTTTATTTCCTTAAACTGTGTCAACGATCCGGGTTGGTATCTCCATCTTGGGGATGATACAGGTTTGGGATAAATAAATATTTTTCCCCAGGTTCTTATATATATATCTTGCAGGTGTTGTTCCACTGCCCGTGAGTTTGCATTTCCCTGATGGAGTCACCATGCCATAAAATACCTTGCTCTGCTGCCAGTGAGTTTCCATAGCCCCAGAAGAGATATCTGCATGTCCCCAAGTATGTTCAAACTTTCCTTTCCATTCCTTCCCAGCTTATTTAGTGCATGTTTATAATTTGGTGGATGGGAATAGGATGGCATGTTTTTATCCTGGTAGGGGATGACTTCCATTTTTTGAGATTTATTTGTATATTTTCTGCACATGGATACATGGAGATATCCCTTTTGGTTTTCATCCTTTAGACTACGACACTTTTCCTTTCACATGAGAAACTACTTAGTGTGTGGATGGTTCCTCCATTACATAGGATCTGATTGCCAACCAATGTGCAAGGATGACTGTTGATTAACCACTATGCTCAGTGATGGTTTAAATTTTGTCACAACATCCAAAACAGTTCTGATTCATTTTCAAACAGAGACCCCATGAGCTAGGAAAGAGGTGCAAGTTGATGCATGTCTTCTTCCACTGCGAAAGTGTTGCCTATAAAAAGACAAACAAAGGTGACTGGTTTGTACATCATGAGATATAATCAGATATCATAAGACAATATAATTGAAAAAATGAACTACTTTGAAGGGAAAAGATGATGATGAAAGAATGGGAAGAAAAATGTTGAATTAAGAGAGATGACTTATTCAGGGTTAGAGATGAATTTGGTCCAATTTATTGCGGCAATTGAAAAATGAAATATTTTAGATGCATGATGATCAACAATATGTAATTAGAAAATCAATTTTACTAATAAATAAACTGTAGATTGAGTGTTTCCAACAACTTAGAGGATATTCACACATTCCGACTAGCTAGAAGTTTGGAGCCTCTTGAAATTATTAATCAGTGTGAAATATATTACGCGTAATAATTCATTCAAATAGGTCTTCATGCTAGTGTTGGATGATAATTAAACCTATCATCATGGTTTTCTGAAGTGTTCCAACTCATTTGTGCAGTCTTGTGATTTAGTGGGCAAGGGTTGGCCAGAGCTCCACTTCATTGTCCATCAAGGTCCTTTGTTTTGGCCTTTTGACATGTCTATTTCCTTTTCACTTATTCAATCTCTAGAACTGATGTTACAACATGAAATGTACAATTAACCATAACTCTAATGTTTCATGGTCAATTTCAACCTTCTTAACACATGTGTCCTCCTCGAATCTTTTCTTTCATTCAAATGAATATATATTTTCATGATCAACTTCGGAAAATCTTTCTGAAAAATCCTCACCACAGTAATCTAAAAATGATAACCAAAATATGTATGGGTGTATGATATCATGTCATGAGTATCACCCATTCCAATTTGTAGGAGACAGATTAGGCTTGAGCTTGAATGTTAGTTTGTCTGGTGGAATTTCTCCTTTTGGGAAACAAATAACTATAACTATCACGATTACCGATTCTTCCCTAAAGAGATGTGCTTGAGAGCCATTTTATTGACCAATATCCTTGATATCAGATTCCACTTTAGATAAGATCAGAGGGAGACTAAAACTTGATACTCTGTTCCTTGAGGAATATATTATATGTGAAATACAATATTACTTTCCCCCATGATTGAAAACACAATTTAAGATTGGGAAAAAATATAAGTGTACCATGAATTATCAGGCATACCTTCTATCATAGATCCACAAATGCTTGAGTGAATTCTTCTCAATAGACACCATCTTGAGCAAGACAATGAACAACAAACTTGAATTCTTTAATCCAATCTCAATCTTAGTTGAACTGTAAAACATTTCCCACCAGATGTTCTTTCAACATTTTGGGGTAATTGGCTGCCCAACTATCAATGTCAAGGTAAATTTTGCTGAGACAAGTGAATTTTGCAATTGAACCTTTCAGAGAATTCCTTCAAATGGCTTCTTTGTGAAGATGGAGGAAAACCAAGATTAATTTAAACTGTTAGTGAAACAAAATGAAGAGCGTTGCACTAAAAGAATAAAACTTTGATGAAAAGGAAATTAAACTAAAGCAATCACCACTAACTACAAATTAAGCTAAAGATAGTTGGTGGTCTTTACTGAAGAAACCAAAACAAATCTAAACCTATGTTATTTAGATGAAAATAAAAACAAATGTCTAAGATATGCAGGAATAAATGAAGTAATATGAATATGCTAATCCCATTTCTAACCTAACCTACACTGGCTGAAATGAAGCTAGGTATAAGCATAGTGCTAGTGAAGCCAATCAAGTAATTCCAAAATTGCAATCGCATGTTGATTGAAGGCCAATTGCAGAGAATGAAGTAATGAGAGATGAAGGATAGGAACAACTAAATCATGTGAGTCTCCACTTAATAAATTGAATTTGGAAATGTTATGATTCATGATGCATGCATACATGTAATATTCTTCCAACCAAGATTCAATCATGTCGAAAAATTTACAATGATCACTACATAACTACTGGAAGGAAATCAACCACGAGATACATACCTGATGAGGCTCATGAATGAAATTTGCATGCACCATACTTTGTAAGGGAGTCTCAGAGTGGGTGGTATTCCTCATCCTAGGGGAATAAGTAAGACAATGAGTACTTGACATGATCATCGATTGAAATCGGAGTGTCTAATTGTCGATGTAGATCTCCCTAGGTCCAAATTTCACATACTCTACATGATGAGAGGAGATATACTAATGGATTGTTTGAGGGAAACATTGAGTGAAAGATAGCTCCAAATCCTCTCCTATGACATCAACAAAATCATGCGAGGAGTGTTGGAGCATTGAAATAACATCCAAGGACGATTGGTGAATTTTCCCCTAAGGAATAACAAGTAGTTCTAGGGTAGGTTGAGGTGATAGCGTTTCCTGGATTAGATCAATGTTTCCTATGCTTTGTACGGTGATGATATGTTCTTTTTTTGTGATTTTTTCATAAGGGTCAACAAACTTATGGTGCCCTACATACTTTAGATTTTCAGTGTTTAGCATATGTTCATCAAGGTCAGAAATCTCAAATTGCGTAGGACCAATGAGTGTAGGTCGATGATTTCATTCAATTCTGGGAATGGAAAGTAATCATAAAAAATAGGGACATCAAAATCAAATTGTGATTCACCATCTTCCGAAAATTTGAATCGTAAAGGATTTTCAAAGCAATGCATTTGAGATGAAGTATCATTAAGAATGAGTGTTCGATTGATCAAGGCTGGGAACTCTTCCTGATTTGGTATATCATTCAACATTTCATTACCAAAATAGTAATGTGAAGAGTGTATTACATGATAAAAGGATGGTTGCTCTTGTGAATGATAATCATCAAACATATTTGTATACAATGCATGACGATCTTCAAATTCTGAATATGATGGGATTTCCTCGGTAAGAGATTCATCATAGACAATGATATGATCATAACTTTCAAAAGGGGGATGATTACATGGTTCACACTTCGGGGATGTGGGGTCTAGGATTACTGATAAAGATTCCTCCATAGATGTGTCGGAGTGTTGATTGGATATTATGTCCCATATATCGTTTGTGTTTAGATCTAGATTTTGTGAATAGGAGATGGCTTGATCATTTAGATTGAATTATTCAGAAATGGGGATGAGATATGAAAACCAATCAAGTATTTCTTGGCCAGAGGGTTCATCACTTTCAAGAAATCTAGAGTAAATCTGCATGACTCTTCAAAATAATTCATTCTCGGATTCATTTCTTAGCCTATGTATTTATTACAATTCATCAACGAGTTTGTCATAAACATAATTTTCATGAGAAACAATAAACATTTCCATGAATTGTTTCCAGCTATGAATTGATTTTGCTGGCAATGTACTAAACTAGGCTTTAATTCACCCTTCAAAAGTGAGGATGAACAATCGTCATGTTTCATTGTCTTGTATAATCTTAAGATTTCATTGAGTGATGTCAAATATTTTGAGGTGCGTAAATGCAGAGACATGTCCTTCACCATCGAATTTGGGGTTTGAAAAGAGATTAATTGTCTTGAGTGAAATGGCCTCGGTGGGTCTTGGAATACTCAATGGGTCATCCCATACATAGGTACGGAGAGGAGCCACGAGCTGGTTAAGAGTTAAATGAAATGATTCCACATGGGAAGGATTGTCATCTGACCCTCCTTCTAGCGCCAATTCTATTGACGGGTCCAAATTCGCCCAACAATAGTAAGGGGTTCTCCCCGGTAAGAAGTCCCAATTAGAACTGTCACTCTTTGGAATAGGGAACCAATCCAGATTCTGGACTGGCAGCCATTGCTGGTTTAGTTCTACCGGTTGCAACCCGGTCCACTGATGAGGGTGAGTGATGGGTGGTTGTGCAAATGAAAGATGTAGATGAAGACTATCTAAATGCAGGCCTAATCTAATTCTAATCTAACCTATCCTAACTAGGAGAGAATTAACATAAGTTAATGAGTTGTGGCATGAAAATAACTCTACCAGTAGCTTCACCCAGATAGTTGAAATGAATCAATAAAGTTATATAACACATGCACATGAATATATAACCAGAATAGTCTAAGTCACTATATCACATACATTAGAAGCTCATTCTCTCAAGACATGTAATATAAGAAATAATGACAAAACTGCAAGAAGACATATATTGCATCAGAATAGTCCATAAACAAACATGCTCTTACATCCCATGTGAACAACAAACATTCTTCTTGAAATAGTTCTCAGCAAAACAACAACACATGCGAGTATTAGTAGTTTCGACAATAGTACATGAAAACTCTTAGAAAAACTCTCCAATTTCAGTTAACATTGTATCTCGAAGTAGTTAAGAGGTGTACAATGTTTGAAGAGCCAAAATCTCTTTCTTTTGGTTCTATTCTAGTATTTATTGAGGTTCAATAAGACTTTTGTATTTTCATCTCCCTCAATGACCTTTCGTTTTCCAGCGTTTTTCCTCATCCTCTTTGCAATGATGAACAATAAGGACAATGGTTACATTTAAAATTTATCACCTGGCACTAATGGGTCATCATGTATTTCGTCCATATGTGTCTTGCACATCATGAAGACTCGCTTTGGGTATGGGGACATCTTCGTCGTCCTGATTTTAACAACCAATCATCATGGAGTTTCTAGATCCTTGCTTCATACATTGTGTGATATTTTCTTTGTTGCTCCTCCATCACTACTACATTTTTCGTTACTGATCTTTCATCGTATTTAGCTATAGATTTCATTGTGAGAATGTTGAGTGTGATCCTCCTTCGCTCGATACCCGACAACATTGAACATACAATAGATGATAGTAGCTTTAAATAAACTATAAATAATAATCATTTGAATGAAAATAAATGGGGGATAAAATAATTGAAGTATCATTTATAAACTTCCCTAAGTTTGATTCAAGGTTCCTCTGCTCGAGGTTGAGTTATGGTGTTATTCAAGGCATTCAACAAGGTGTCAAAACTTAATACAAAACTAAGTAAACCATAGGTTAGGAATTTCTCAAATCATATAACTAGGAAGTTTTAGAGCTTGAAGAGACCTTTCCAAAATTATAAACAAATCACAAAACGGATACCTGTGCCAACAATTATGGTCAATTTACGAGAGGAATTTATCTTATGCTCAGAGGAGTTTGAACTAAATCCTTCAATATTCTCGGAGGAGTTTGAACTAACTCCTCCAATACGTATCGGAGCGTTTTGAAGGGAAATCTTCCAAATATCTTCGGAGGGTTCAAAGGGAACTTGTCCTTCTGGGGAAAGCAAAAATTGGAAAACATTCTAAGTGTTGAACTAGCAAGAGACAATGAGACCTTGAGTTCAAAATCCCGTAACTTCCTCATACGATGCCCGATTGAGGTGTCATTTTTTGCAACACGGAGAACACAGAGAAATGATTCTATCAAGATAACTGAACATGTTGTTCCATCATTTGAGTGGATCCATTTCTAATGATGGCCACTGTTGTTCCTGAGTCTGTACTTAAGGCTTAAAAGTACACTGTCAAGTCATCCAAAAGTGGGTAAAAGATGGAGAAGAGAGAAACGTCAACCTTCGGCAAAGGAAACTAAGGAAGATTTCTACATTGATGTTGTCTAGCTTCCAACTGTTCCTGGATAGTTATATCTTGTTCAATGGCTGCCCATGAACGTTCAAGCTCGACCCGGTTAGTAGCCGTTTTAAGAATTGTGTCAAAAAGGTTTAAGGCAATGTGCGTTTGGTTCGATAATTCGGGTTCGATATTGGGCTGTGTTGGTACAGGGACAGTCATGGAGGAACAGTAAAAGTGTGAAAAAACTTCATAGAGAGATTAAGTGTTGTCTCAATTTGGTTGTATAAAAGAGATTTTACGGTTTTAGGAATAAAATAGGGATGCAAATCAAAGGCTCTTTCCTGTAACTGTATTATATTTTAATAAAAGGTATGAGGTGGGAGAAAAACATTTAGTTGTCTATAGTGTAAGGCTCCTACCAGGGGAGAATCTCACGAATAAATAGAAGAGGAAAAATGTAAGAAAATAACAGATGTAACAAAGAATATATGTAGAATTATGAAAATGCAGACTGGTCTTACACCCGCTGATAGCTGGTGCAGAGGAAAGACAATAAACAATTACAGTAAACCAAAATTTATTCGCTATAGTAGTGGTCGTACTAAAGTATAACAAAGCACATTAGTTAAGAATATGAAATGAAATGAAATATGAGATACAAAGAAGCAAACTTGTAACACAGTCGTGACATAATTGAGAATCTTCAGATCTGCTTGTATTAACTCTCAAATGTAAGAAACTCTGTTACAAACGACACAAAAAGGTCCAGCCTTGTTTATTTATTTTTGTGGTATATTTATAAAATTTTACAAATAAGACAAAATCTCAATAGTCACAAAATTTCGGTTATGACAGGGAGGAGAGCAATCGCTCCATTTCTCCTTCTCTGTCTTCACTTGGTGCCAGGCGTTGATCGTCACGCGGACTCTGTACAGGCGACACATCTTTCGACCAACTGAGATATTAACCAAGACGGTTCTGCTTGACAGTTGGCTTCAAAGAAGTAACATTCTCGGGCTAACTATTGCAGCCTGTCCTCCATCTATCCATCGATGATGTCGATGGCACATAGTTGCGCGCCGGGTTTGATCATGCACTTATCAACTCGGACTATGTCCACCATAGTCATCTGAGAGATATCGGCCAAATCTCTTTCTTCCTTTTCCTTCAGATCAAGTGAGATATGTTCCACATTCATTTGCATCAACGTCTCAGCATTTCCTCCGCTGTCAATACCCAGAAACTCGCCGTCTATAGAATTAAAGGCCTCCTCTAAGGAATTGGTTATCGTTTGGGCTTGTTTCTTGCCTTTGGCGATGTTATGCTCCCATTCCTTTAATAAAATGTTTCCTCGGGTTTGCTTCGAAATGGTGAACCTGGGAGTACCCACCGAAACCCTGTTGTTCGTGGCTATTACAGCCTCCTAGAAGGCGACACGAGCCGCTCCAGCATCCCTTTCTCTAGTAGATAGGTTCTTAGAAACCTGATTTACCAACAGACAGTTGTCTCTAATCGCTCCTACCTTGGCGAGAAAATTTCGCTACGCCGCAGAGATTCTGCTTCGAATCTCAATCGCCTGGGATTTGAACATCCCGATGTCTATCATTCTGTTCTCGGTGATCTCCACCCTAGACTGCAGCTATTCAATCAAATCCCTCTGTTGGCTTGCTTGCATTTGACCATCTCGGACCACCAGCTGTGCTTGCTCGAGCTTAGTTTTGAGCATCTCTATCTCGTTCTTATCGGCCAACCTGGCCTGCTCCATTCCTATGCTCGCCTGGTCTTTAGTAGTCTCCGTCGCTGTGGCCAGTCTGGCTTCAAGGGTCCTAATGAGGCGATTCTTTCTTTTAAGTTGGTTTTTTAGGAGCCCAACTGAAAATTGATTCGCCGATGCATATGATCCTAGTGTCCCTGCTATCTCAGTGGCGAATTTCTCATTTTTCTTATTTTTTCCATCAGTTATGACTTTATATTTCTTGGCAGTCGACTCTCCTTCTTGATAGAATTCCCTTTTCACTACTGCCTTTCTCTTTTTATCGAAGAAAAACTCATTCGGAGGGAGTTCTTCTACTCTTATGGGCCTCAGCTCTTCATTGAATATCCATTCGACATCGATATTTCCCTGCGTCGACTGCAAGGGGGTAACCGATGTGATGGGTTCTCCGATCTGCTTCATCGATTTTCCTGGAGTATCGATTGGACTCTGTTTCTTCGGCTGTTCTGGAGTCTTTATCTCTGTCTCCGGATTCTGTTTCTTTGGCGGGTCTGGAGTCTTTTCCTCTGCTTCCAGATTCTTCATTTGCTCCCCCTCATCCTGGTGTTTTTATTGTGAGAGTCACATCCTTAGAACCTTCGACATCCTTCTGTTTCATCTCCGAAACACCTGGACCCTCTCCTCGCAACACGACGGGAAGACAACTACACCGATATTCCTGGAACTTCAAAACATCGGCTCTTTCCTTGGGTGCCAAGGATTGTATACGGGCTAGAATCTCCTTGTAGGACCTTGCTCCTTGGAAAATGTCATCCAAGGGTGAATTCTCATGCTCAAATCTCTTGAGCCCACAATTTTCCAAATGGTTGCTCACGACCCTCTGCGGATCATGCTTCTTGTATTTGATGGAGACCAAATTTAGGTCTTCCAAGGCTGCAGCCTCGGCTTTGGCATGCCCGAAATCTAATAAAGAATAAGAATTTAAACGAATAGGAAACGACGACCATACCTTCTTGGAGTACCCTTTAAGTTCTTTTCTTACACCGCCAATTACAGTTTGCCAGGAAACCTCGCGACAAGCCAGCTTGTCGGGAATGAACAATGGCAGCGCATGTGGGGGAACAAAAGCCCTGAAAACTCTGAGGTAGGAAAATTCAGCTTCTACATACCAGTCTGCGATGCTGCTCAGATTTGTTACTATGCTGTCCGATATCCGGGGTGGCGGGTGACCAAAAATGGCGACATGCAGGGGCACCATCACCTAGTTAAAAATTTCATATTTAAATTTTTTTTCTTTGTTTTCCCATAATTTTGGGTGATATACATGTATGGGTTCGTCTTCGGCCGGAGTCCAACTCCAGCTCATCAATGGAAATGGTGTCATAGAACAAATTGCGTCCATAATGTACGCGGACATGAAGAATGACGACGCCTTCCCACTCACCTTCTGCTCCCGATACTCTGTGACTCGATTGGTCAAGCTATCTGAAAGCATATTTGCCCAATTAAAGGAACAACCTTCTACGACCCGAAACATTAGAGGCACCCATGCGAGGAAAAAATGCGATGTATCCTCTTTCCCATATAATTGGCATGTCATCATGGCCACATATTTATACTGCAGCTCTAATGAAGCAATTGAATAAATGTCGTGGTTATCAGCTCTGAACTTTGCGGTGTTTGAAACCCAATCCTTTATCAAACTGGACATGGTTTTATCATACTGTACGCATTCCTTCTCCTTGAATTCCTCCAAGAACTCAGCTCCATATGTGTGGTCGAACGTCGTGGGTAGCTTATACATGGTTTGCAGATGCTCTGGCCTAAAAGTTCCGATGGTGACTCTCTGCTCGTTCATGATAGTCCTGGTCGGTATGTCCACATGATCCAATGCCCATCGGACCATGTCATAATATGGAAGCAACCGTGGCCTGGCTGCTACTCTGTGCATTCCGGATTGGACGATTATTTTGTACTTGGTGGTTATATCATCTCTTTCATTGTCGTCAGAGTCGTCGGAATAATCCACCAATTCTGATTGCAGAATGTCTGAAACAAATGACCAGTTAGGGACCGAGTCGATACTTCGGGGCGAAGTATCGGAGATATTGTTTGAGCCTTGTCCCGAAACCTCAACATTCGCCTTTGCTTCTTTCCGCAGAGCCATGGCTGAATCTTGAGTTTTAGCTCTTCTGCGATAGAACTGCGTATACATACAGAAGTCAGTTTACTCAGAAGTGATGAGCTCTGTGTGCTATGAAAATGCATTTTTAATAATGAAACGCAACTCTTACATATATTTGAAAACTCGGTACCTTTCAAAACAAGCCTACCCAATCATATTTAGAAATAAATTGTTGCCGTAAAAAATCCGATCTTATATTCATAGATTTACCCTATTTATTCATTAATGTCATAAATTTTGGCGGTTTAAAAGTCAGTTAGCGTATGGAGTGAAAAGGCTTCCTCATGAATCATGCAAGCATCGAAACACAGGATCTGTCTTGTTGTAGTTTAATTAATCCAATCTCACCAACATTAATCAATATCTTGCTACTCGTTATATCGGGGATTTTTCTTTAACATTTCGAGTCTTTAACACCCGAGACTGCGAAGAGCGATTTTGGTTAATAAAAGGTAATTGTGATCTAAGGCTCGATTAATTTTATGATTATTACTTTCGCCATATCGCGACTCGGAGCTTCGAAGATAAGTTTATGGGAGATTTACATGCCGAGCTGCGAAGCCACGAGATCGCGATAACATGACTTAATTAAGGGGAAGATAATCTTGGATTAAGTGATTACTTAATCACGTTATAATTACATCGTGACTTCGTGAGTCGGGGTTTAGACGCTGTAACTTTCAAAAAAGATAGTGCGGAGTGGCGAAATGCTGAGAACAACTTTTACCACGATTATCTTTTGCCTTTAATCCTTGACATGGGTTATCCAAAAAGGACCTCGCGTTCTCGGCTCTCGGGGATGTGACAATAAAAATTTGGGTTTGGCGAACGCCGAGGTGCGAAACCCCGACGACGCTTAATCATGAGTTAGAGAAAACTTTACCCTCGTTACTGTCTTGAGTGGAAATTTAAAACGAATTCGTTGTTTCGTGACTCAGGACGTATGAATTACATGAGTTATAGTATCCGACCTGCGAGATCCCGAAGTAGAACAAAAAGAGGAAACATTTTTACGAAAGGTAGGACTTGTTTCGAGAGTAGAATAATCATCGCTGCTCGTGTGAAAAAATTTCAGAGGTCTTGATATCTCAGAGGGAAAAAGAAAACCATCTTTAGATTTCAAGCATCAAAATGAAAATTGTGACAGGCTAAAAAAAACAAGGGTGGCTCCAACAACCACAACTATCGAGGCTTGCATAGCGAGAATTCCTAGACAATTGTTTTGGCATTTTCAGACCTCGGATTTCGATTATGTCAATTGCGTTGGAAACGTAATGATGGTAACCAAACAATTAACTTGTTTTAGTTATGAAAAATTCACTTTGAGGGACGCCAAAAAATTGCACCCAAAGGAGATTTTTAATGAAAGTTCAGGTCTCATGTTCTTTGTTGCTTCATCCAAATTTAATTTCATCATTTTCTAGGTCATATGTGATGTACATTCTCTTTATCCATCCAGTAATATTGAGGTTATGCATTAATATCACAAAGTTATAAATCCACCAAAACTTCCAACTGATGTCAAGTTTGCTTAATGTTGTCTAGGAGCTGAAAGGACCAAATTTCTCCCAAAATGTGTTTCAGAACCAACACAAGACTTGTAGGTGTTATTATTAACCCATATGATGCTAGGAGAGGCTTCCTCAATGAATATTTAGTTGTAACGTCAAGAAAAACAAAACAAAAAAGCTAGTACCATGTGCACGAAGAAAGCTACTAGGAACACTAAAACTTGATTATGACTATGATATGAAGTGAACCAGTTGAGATAAGAACTTAATGACAAAATGTATAGATAGGCGTGGAGATTTCAGTGATTGGAAATGTAAGGAGATTGACTGATAAATGCAATAAGAAGGGATCTGAGCAGGGAGGGGGACGAGATAAGATTAAAGGAAAAAGTGGGCTACACTGACCTGATCAGTGTTGTTTAGAGGGAATGGATTGTCCTTGATGTGCTCGACGACGATGAGGGGTCGAAATCCTTTTTTTGATGCATTTGTGACAAGAGAGGGAAACTTGACAACGGGTAGTGTGTCGGGAAGAAGAGGTGAACCTCGTCAATAAGCAATGTAATGAAGTGAAAGGGAGAGAGAGTCACTGTTATGTGATGCAACGACGTGAGTAGAAGTGAGTTAGTTGGTGAAAGGAATGAACACGATGAATATAATAATGCAACCAATATCGGTGAGATGACATTGATCATGTGAATTTCATCGATGATGAAGATGTGAGTCAGTGAGGCTTTGCAAAAGCGCAATAGCACGTTAGCCACGTTCAAAGGGAGGTAGAGGATGAATTGATGAAAAAACCAATGGTGTGTCAATGAAAAGGTGGAAGAAGGATGCTCGCTTCAGAACGCTATGTATCATTAGAGGAAGAGGGGACTCACCGAAGTGTGGATCATTGGGTAGACGTGATCTGAGGAGTAACTGAACATGAAGTAGGGAGAACGAGAGGAAAATTCGAGTGTATCCATTTGCACGAGAGAGAGAGAGAGAGAGAGAGAGAGAGAGAGAGAGAGAGTGAGAGTTACGGTTGGAAAAAATTGAAGGGGGGTGAAATTTCTTTTCTTGGAGAGAGGCTAAGAAAATAAAATTGGGAGGTCGTTGTGGGGGCACAACAATTAGGTAGAGAGAGAGTGAGAGGAAGGGGGGAAGCCATAGTGGGGATGGGTAGATGTATGAGAGAGAGAGAGAGAGAGAATA
>ML776776.1:294811-308877 GCA_009831015.1 Picea engelmannii
GGGGGGGGGGGGTGTAATATGTAGGAGAGGGAGGAAAAAGATATAGAAGGAAGGAATTGGGCAGGATTGACAATGTGTATGCTAACTTGGTTGGATTGGATTTAGGTTCAGGATGAAAAACCTAGTGGTTTGGTCTGCAAATTCATAAAAACCAACATTTTTGTGAATACCCCTCTATATCTCTGTCTTTGATGTTATTCTTCTATAGGATAAACAATTTAGTTGTTGACAAAATTATAGACATAGATCACGTCGACTATGCATATTTCAAATATATAATTTTTTTAAATTATTATTGTTTACTATTTTTAAACTATTTTTGTCTTCGCATATATCAAAATCCTAGAATACATACCTCTCTTATTTCTACTATAACTTTTTTCACGACTTAACCATTTCTCAAATGAGTTATATGCGACACTAGAGGAGACCAATACCTATGATCTAATTTTTTTTTGTTTTGATCATGTTAAGACCCTTTTAGCCCACACAAACAAAAGACACTGAAATTTCAGGCATATGTTGACTTTGATAATTAAAAAAAAAAAAAAAATTAATATTAAAATTTCCAAAATGTACACGGCACAAGAAAAATGGGTTCTATACAAGTATACAAGTTTTTGGAACTAAATTCCATATTTAAGACCCTCAACACCTGCACTAACAAAAACATATACCTTATATTTTGTTGGAAAAATAAGATACCACTGTTAGAAAAAAACAAATTTGACCTAGTTTTTCACAATGTCGATGACTAAAAGTTGTATATTCGGAAAGCTAATTCAATTTCCTACATTTAATATTCTAACACCATATTAAAATTCATTGTAAAAGTATCTTGAATAATCCCTCCAAGTTAACATATTGTTTTTTTTATAAGTTTGCATTGCCACTAATGCGTCATGAGAGACCATCATTAACGTTCACTCACCCATGATCATATTACTAATATATTTACAAAACCAATGTCCAAATACAATTTTGTTAATCAATGTGATATGCTTGGGCTTCAAACAACTACAATTATGGGGGGTGTCCTGCTAATGTAATTTCACCTCCTGAACCTCATGAAATATGTGTTGATGCGGGGGAAGGTGTTGGAACCCTCAGGTTTTTATGGATCATCACACATCTACTAGAGATAGATGGTTGAGCATTCGATTGACAACTAGAGATAGTCATTCGAGTGGTCGACTAACAACTAGAGACAATCGATCAAGTAGTCGACTAGCAAGTAGAGAAAGTTTGTCGATGGATCAACTAGCCAAGAAGTCGACTATGTGTTGGATGAATAGATGGTCGGGTCAACTAGGTGATTTGACTAGCCAACACGATAGTGTGAGTTTTCCGAAAATCATTACAACTGTTGACTGTAATTTTTTTAAAAGATCTTCCCCATTTAAAGGAAGTTGGTTAGATCAAAAGACTGTAAATAAAGGACCCCATGGGTTGATGATGTGTATTAAATGACCATTGAAACATCTATCATGAATTGTGATGTTCTGATCAAAATGCATTATTCTTAAGTGATAAAACAATGTTTCTATACACCATATATCTTCTTGGAGTATTATTTCCTTTTTTCTTATTGCTACAAATTTTGTTTTTCTTCTCAAGGTTACCCCCAAAACTATGTCTAAGAAATTATGACCTAGGGGTCTCTAATTTGTCAAAATTCCAATGAGATCACACCTATTTTGGGCCACACCAACCCTTAGCATGCATGTATTTTATTTTTCTCCTCCTGGATAATAGAGTTTCAAACCTAAGTCGCCTTACAAAATGAGGCCCATCAAAACCAATCATACTAGTGGGATTTGACATGTCTTGTGAAAATTCTTGAGGAAAACCTTCATTCACGATTACTCGTGGATAATTATTTCAATCTACAATAAAAAATCCTCTCCCATGTGATGAACATTTTACTCTTCTTATTTATTAAGGACCTTGTGTGAAACCATGGTTGTTTTATGCCTACAAATGGTAAGAGAAATCCATGGAATTTGGCTAGTAATATCTTGTGGAAGTTGGTAGTTCATTGTTGAGAATATGAGAGGAAATAGGATGATTTTGATGGATATCCATTGTTTTAATGTCCACAATGTCCAAGAAAACACCATTAAACATGCAACCTTGGTATTGTTGCTCGTGGAAAGTTTGAGCCAAGTGTTTTTCTTTAGCTGATCCCTAGAAGGAAACCAAGAGTGTGAGTCATTTTTGCATGCACTTAAGAGGATTGGAAGGTAAGAATATCCCTAAAGGACTATTGAAAAAATAAAAAGGAATATCTTTTTTGTGTTTTCCAGGGTAGTGAAAAAGAGATCCATGGTTGATTGGTGGTTGGATGAGAGCACAGACTGCTCCATAGTGAGAAGATTGGTTATGTCATGACAGTAATGAGTTGGAATGAGTGACATTAGAGCCTTTTAGGAGATTCCTTTGCCTTGAGGGACCATGGTATGATGGTTTGGATAGGGGGTGTAATCCATAGTTCATTTTAAAGGTTTGGTGGCAAATCACTCCTCAACAACCTATTTGGGGGACTTGCATTCATTTACAAATAAGTGTTCATAAATATATCTTTGATGAATGATTTTTATTTTTCTAATTCCTCAAATTCAATGGATAATGAATGGATTTTGAATATGCAATGTTATTTAGTTTCTATTTTATATTTTGACACATCCTTATGATTTATATTGTTGTTAGAGTTCAAATTTGACCTACTAGTGACTTATTAGAAGAAGGCATTCATATGGAGTGATATGATCACACGAGGGGTAATATATGGGGGTAACTATAAATATAATATGGGTTGGTATAATAAAGGACCCACATATGCAATGAGTGAGAATAGGTATACATAAAGGTCAAGATAGTCATTATTGGCATGAGCATATAATTTCATTATGTGGTTGTAGTTGGGTTAATTAGATGGGATTCTCTTATTATTTAAGGAGTTATTGTGTAACTTATATTTGTTATCTCTTTGGTAAGATAACTCCATGGACTTTGGATAGCAAGAGCTTGTGGAAGTTGGGGGATTGTTGTTGAGAATATGAGAGGAAATGGGATGATTTTGAGGGAAATCCATGGCTGAAATGTCCACAATGTCTAAGAAAATATTGTTAAACTTGCAACCTTATTATTGTTGTTCGTGAAAAGTTTGATCCCATGCTTTTCAAGTAAATTATTTCACATAATATAATTAAACAATTCTTTCTAAGCTCACGGAATATAATTACATAATTACACTAATTGCAATGTCATATGACCTTCCATGTGTTTTATTGGATTTGAGAGATGATGATGGCTATGATCATATTTTTACACAACAATGCCATGGTAATTTTAAAGGAAAAAATAACCTTATGAAACACAAATATGTTTTTGTTATACAAATATACATGTTTTCATAATATAATAAGTCTTAAATGAATGCCATATAATATCTTAACATCAATTGAAAGATTATAAATAACTCTAGTTTACCCATAAAACAATATAGGTATTTTAAGAAATATTACATATTCCTGTCATGCTAAACATAGTAATTTTAGAGGAAAAAATAACTTTATAAAACACAAATATGTCTTTGTTATAAAATATACATGTTTTCATAATATAATAAGTCTTCATAATATAATAAGTCTTAAATGAATGTCATATAATATCTTAACATCAATTGAAAGATTATAAATGACTCTAGTTTACCCATAAAATAATATAGGTATTTTAAAAAATATTATATATTCCTATCATGCTAATTTCTACACACAAATAATTGTAAAAAATATTAAATATTATTTTTTCTTAAGTAATTTGTATTTTTTTTAATGAAATAACACTAACCATCTTAACTTTGTATCTACTAATATTAGATATTATAACACGATGTTATAACACTGATTTTCAAAATTAAAACCCAATCATTGTAACACGTTTCAAATCCTTTGAAAATGATATGAAGGTTCTAATAAGCTAAAATGAATATAATATAATAATCATATATATCTATGGGTTTTCTTAAATTTTCAAGAAACTATTGAATGTAATACATGAATCTAAATAATTTCTACTTTGAAAGATATCACATGAATTTTAGGAGGACTAGTTTTAGTAGCATAAGTTGAATATTCACTTGAAGAGATGATGTGACAATATATGCTTAGTAAAGGACTTTATGCACAGGGACAATATTTAGAGAGTATATTTTGAAACGTATGATTAGGAATCATATGCATGTATTCAATTTCTTAAATAAGATAGGATAAAGTATATAGTGTTGACTTCTAGATTGTAAGAGCTTGATTACCTAAAGTTATTGTTTATTTCAATGTTAAAAATATAGATTATGCCTTGGAGATGTTAAAAGAAAATTAAAGAGATAGTCATGGTAATGGCTTAGTGTTTCTATAATGATATAGTTTTTTTTGATAGAAGTTATCCATGTGGATGAAATTAAGGATAGAAACTAATTATTAAGATTAGATTAGTATGGTTGTGATGTTATCTCTAAAAATATACATCTCACAGAAAGAAAAATATATAGCCCAAAAATGTACCTGGAGATAGCTTGCTCCTCCTCAAAAACTTTTACTTGATTGGAGAGTGCCTCTTGATGCAATCAAAAATATATATAGCATAATAATAAATTTTTATTTCCAAAAAAACACATCATATGAACTTTTTTTAATTTATTTTTAGTAAAATCATATTTTTAAGGGATCGATTGAATTTAAGTTTGTTGAGAAGAATGATTATCATCATCCTCACCCAAGTTCCATCATTGAAAACACACTCCTCAATGATTATATTAATTTAATGCTATAGAGACAACCTCATCCTCGTGAGTCAATGAAAGCATACTCAATGATTATATTGTTGGAATGATTATTGGATTGAGCAATTTGAAAATACTTACCCTCATATTTAAGTAGTACTTATGCCTTAAAAACCTATCCTTGTATTGTATATAAGGTGAAAAAACCCTAGAGGGCTATGTATTGTATCTAGGATCGTGATCTCAACCATGTAAATACCCCATGCGCATTTTAATCCATTGAATACCATGAAATAATTGGGTGCATGGGAGAAGAGTCAAAACACCTTTATGCACGTAAAATGCAATTTTGAGCTTAGAGTTATAATGTGTATCAAAATGCCTTTATGCACTTTAAATGCAATTTTGATTTTGAGCTTTGAGTTATAATATCTGTATCAATGCATAATAACATACTCTCTTCAAGCCACACATGATAACATGAAATCACTTGTACTCATTGTTCAGAGTTACACATAATAACATGAAATCACTTGTACTCATTGTTAATATTATAGTAGTTGTGGGAGGTATTAATCTCTATCTGTAACCTTTGATTAAAATAAAATATTCTGTAAGTAAGAAAAATCCTAAACATATGTGTGAAAACTTTAAAAGATATGTCGACTCAAAAAAAAATATAATATTAAGGTATTATCTTCTAGGAAGACAAGTCGACCTCACAGGAAAAAGATAAACATAAAATATAATTACGAGAAAGTTAAGTCAACCCAACTAAAAAAATTACTAAAATATAAATATAAGATGTCTTGGCTCATTTGTTCACTTACTCTCACTCTGGAAAACAGAAGTGCTAGGTACACTTGATGTAGAACATAAAACTTTAGTGATACTCGTTTTAGATTAAATAAAACTCGATGTAGAAAATACACCGATATCCCTCAGGTAACGACATCATCAATTATTGATAGGAGTGTTATGCCAATCTGGAGGTTGCAACGGATTAGAGTCGTGTCCTGCCCACCTCAATATTCCATCATTGTTGATCCGAGTTCCTGCAGACCTTTATGTATGATTGTATGGTGTATTTCGATTCTTTGATATTTCCATTAATTTTTGACTTTTAAGTCATACAATTTTTTATTAGGATCCTTGAGCCTTACACATAATAATAGAGTGATGGTAAGAAAGTTGTGTTGTATTAATAGTTTAACAACATTGTTTTTGTTTCACTATTTGTGCTCAATGTTTTCTCTTAAAGTGTGCTATTGTATGATTAATCTTAGTATAACATATGGTTTTTCTTTAGGATTACATTTAGTATATTTATCATTTACGAAATAACAATATTAAGAACTTTTGGTGGTTCCTATTATGGTGTGGTACTTTCTCCTTTGCTTTTAGGTACACTATGAACTCAGATAACATATATGCAAGAAGTGCTAGATAACTTCCATGTGAATGTATGTAATACTAAAATATAATAATGAAATAGTAATAGTGCTATGAAAGAATTACTCAATTGTCATTATTTTTATTTTTGTAAGCTAAAGTACCGATATACTAATAGTATACAAAAATGGTATAGTTAGCCATATCTAATGCTCGCCAAAATGGAAACCATGCATCAAAATGGATGCAAAGATAATTTGCATATATCTTCAATATGCCTATAAAAGTTTATATATAAATACTATATATATAGAGAGAGAGAGAGCATGTACATGAAAACTTAGCTAGCCAGCTAAAAACCAGAAAACAATGAAATCCATAAGACTAACTGAGAGGTGGCTTGGATGGGCTTGCATGAGTAGAAGTCTCATGCATCTTGGCCTCACCTTTGATGTCCCCTTCCATGTCTTCCTTGAGCACAATCGGATTGGAGCTAGTATTGCCTAGTGAACTTGGAGATCCTTCCACCTCTGCATACTCCTTCCCGTCATCTGAGTCCCAGTTGGTGACATTAAAACTGATGCAAAATGAAACTTTGCATAACAAAATATTTTTTTCTTCCAATCTGCAAATCCAATCCAAAGTCTCTTCTTTTTTGTCCTGATTATCCTAGGCATATTTCAAGGAAAAAATTGTGATGGTTTTATACATCCAATAAAAACCCATGGCTATGAAGACCTTTGTACCTCTAGATCTAGAAAATTCAGTATCCATTAACCATTCATGGAAATCATGTTTAACCTATTGTTTTGAGGTTTGGGCTCTCAACTGCCTAGCCTCGCTCACAAATTTATCCAATTTATCTTGCATTTTTGGTGGAGTGTTGGAGTGGAAGAGATTCCTGGCTAGCTCAGTAGACCGTTCTACACCTGTGACATGAGCACAACCAAGACTATGCTAGGGAGAGTGGAGGCGTGGAAACTCCCTTCTTCCTAGCACCATGCATGATAGGCTCGAGGCCATTTGCTTCCATATGGAAAATTGTGACATTAGATGGGAAGTATCAAAACAAAGAAACCAAATTGACGAAGATCGAGTCTGAACCAAAGATGTGTAGGATACTCCATGTTCCAAATAATGACCAAGGCCAAGCGAGATCTAACAAGGGAAGCCCACACCCTATTCCCAATTTTGGAATTGAGGGTGACAGAAAAGGCCAAAGGATGAGTGAACTCTATCCGCTCAAACAAACTAGAGAAACAAAAAAATGAATCCCCCTCCCTAAGAGATTGATAAGATCTAGCCTCAAAAAGGGAGAAATGGAGAAAACCCATCTTGTGTTAGCCCACAAAAAACCTTCTTTGGATAAGAACACAACACTGCATAGAGAAGACACTGAAACCTCAACCTAGAGAAAATAGAGCATTCTAACTAAGCCACCATACTTAAAGCTTGGGAGTGCACCTTCAACCATAATCCACCTAGTTGGTCTCATGAGAGAATTCATGCAAAATAACGAGGGGGGGAAGCACTTACAATAATTACCAAAAGAACACCACACAACTGAGAGCTTCTATCAACATTCCTCACTAATTTCATTAACCACATAATAGACGTGAGCTCCCTGGAATGAGAACCCTCTATCCTTACTCATAGTCTCTTCAGAGCCACACATGATAACATGAAATCACTTGTACTCATTGTTGATATTATCGTAGCTGCGGGAGGTATTAACCTCCACATGTAACCTTTGACTAAAATAGAATATTTTGGAAGCAAGAGAAACCCTAAACATATGTGTGAAAACCCTAGAAGACATTTTGACTCAATATATATATATATAATATTAGGGTATTATCCTCCAAGAAGACAAGGAAAAAGATAAACATAAAATATAATTACCAGAAAGTTAGGTCGACCCAGCTAGAAAATTTACTAGATAGATTAATATAAATATAGGACGTCTTGGCTCATTTGTTCACTTACTCTCACTCAGGAAAACAGAAAAAGTGTGCAAGTTTGGAGGAGGAGCAACAACAACTTTAGTTGTCCGGTTTTCTCTTGTTTACTTTTTCTGGTACTTTCTCTTGTGAGCTACTCTTGGAAAATGTGTGCTCTCTTGGTTATTTGTTGGTTATGGTGTGGCTTCCTAGAATCATTCTTTTTGTCAAAGGTTAAGGTTCTTTGGGGTGGCTTTGTTCCTATGGCTGGGTGACAATGGTGTAGCATTGTCTATGGTGAAATGAGCACAACATTCTAATAGGTTAAGGGCCCACACCACCTTTGAAATAGTCTAACCACTGGAAGGTAGATCCACAACTCTCTGTCAAGCTCGTTGTAGCACAATTGCAATTGCATTGTCAGTTCCTTCATGCCAGTTGCAACACCAGTTACAGTGCCATTTATAGTGCCATTTGTAGCACTAGTTGCAGTGCCAACACAAGTTGCAGTACCAGTTGCAGTGAAATTTTTTGTTAAGTGTTGGGACTAATATTTGGTTATCCTAGTGCACCCTAACTCAACGCATCTCCTAGTTCCCTTAGCCAACAAAAATTTCAAGTTTGAGTTTTTGGGTAAAATTCAAAGGTTGACTGGTCAAAGTCAAAGTCAAATGTTGACTGGTCAAAGTCAAATTCAAAGGTTGACTGATCAAAGTCAAATTCAAAGGTTGAATTTTGTTCAAAATTGATTTTTGTGGTCAAAGTTGAAATTTCATGGTTTCTAGCTTATTCTAATCATTGAACCTTTTTTATTCAGTTTCTAACCTCTTCTTGTCAAGATGGTGTCACTTGTTTCATATTAGAAGACAAGTTGAACGATACTACAAATTTCAAAGGTATGCACTTGTATATTATTTTCAAGTTATATCATCCATCAAAGCATGAGTGTTTTTGCATGGGATGTACAAGATACCTTTTCCAAGCAGTGAATTCAGTACATTCAGAGGAACAAGCACACCCTCCCTAGCAATGAAGACTCCAGATTTGATTATTTAAAAAACAAATATATGTCTCTAGTTGTTATCGCATTATTATGATCTTATGCTGCATATTGATCTATTCAAGTTATGATCATTATACTAACCCATTAATATTAGAGATACACTTGTTGATCTCCTCATTAGGAGATATTCTTGTTCTTATGTAAATGCTTATTGTTTACGAAATGAAGTTGATCTCCTTTAGGATATGTTCTTGGTTACTGTTCTAGACTCTAGGAAGGATATCTTCCATGGAGGATACCATGTAGATTTTTTTGTTCTTGTTTCTTTTTCCAGGCAAGTCATAAGAGATAAATCTGAGAGGGATTCAGACTCAAAGGGAGTCAATGATCAAGAAGAAGCCAGCATAGTTTCGTGACACTTTGCAGAATGCAAAGGGGCATGCAGCAGATGGAAGCGTGGTCTGAGGATTCTCTCAGATAGAGGGAATTGATTTAAAAGTTTGGGATGGAGGATCTTGACTAGATTGGAAGCATTGTTGGCATCAAATGAGATCTTCAGTGAGGAGACTAAAAAGGTTTAGCATGATGGATAGGAATTCCATTGCCACACCTATGACGATACATCCGAGGAATTTTTATGACAGGGTATACATTTTATTTGTAGAGAGATACCCTATAACATAGGTTTTTGCGGAAGCCCCTATAAAAATAGCCCAAAAATCCATTTATAGTGGAGGAATGCGAGCATATGTTTTAGTGGACATTTTTTTTAAAGGTGCGTTTATAAGAATATACCGCACCAATGCACTTATAAGACTATACCGCACCAGTGCACCACCATATATAAACTCATCGGTGTTAATAGACAAAGGTGCACCGTTGCAGAGTTATTTAAAAAATAAATAAAACAACGGTGTGCATGATATAAAATCATATCGTAAGCACCAGTGTGTCCTAAACAGGCACACTGGTGCACAAGAAATAGGTTCTTTGTCTTTCTTTTTTCTTCCAAAATGCATATTAGTGCACCATTGTCCCTTTGCAACACTGATGTGCAACAAACAACGCCACAGTCTATGTTTTTTTTGAATGCATAATGGTTCGATTTTGTCCTAGTGGCGTACCGGTGCGTTCCATATGGGGCAATGTCACGTGTTTTTAAAAATAAATAGTGTGTTATGTATAGTGGTTAGCACCGATGCACTTAATGCATGTGCATTAGAATAGGGTTTAAATAAAAATCGACGATAAAAAAATATCGCGGGCATCGGTGCGCAACAAACAACTGCACAATCTGCTTTAAAAAAAAAAAACGATGTGCATTTGTCCTGACAGCGCACCAGTGCGCTCCCTATGGTGCACCATCATAATGTTTTTAAAAATTAATGGTGTGCTATCTTCCGTGGTTCTCACCGGTGGGCTTAATGCAAGTGCACTGGAACGGGTTTAAATAAAAAAACACTAGTAGTAAAAAAACATTTTTACCATTTCCAGTGCAAAGAAGCTTTCAAGAAGCAGTGCCTCAACTGAAGCGCATTATCATTGGTGCTTCCATTACTTGCATTGTTATTGTTCGGTGCTCAGTTCGTGGGATTCCAATTTTTCCATACAGAGGGAAAATTTCATTTTTTTCACTACACCCAACGATGCCTCCCCGACGAGAAAATGTCAAGGTAAATTATTTATTTCTTTGTACATTGTCTTTTTAGCAGATTAAATTTTAAAATTGAGTTAAATTTGATTGTTTAAAAAAAAAAAAATTATGCATGGTGTGTTCGAGCCGTTCAGCTCGCACCGATCATGTATAGTCTGTTTTCGATGGTGCATTGTATTACATAATCGACCGGTGTGTACTTACCAACAACACACCAGTGCATCCTCGATAATAGACGCATTGTACAACATGCATAGTTTCCACTAAAGGGTGTGTTGTTTGTATGTACGCATCGGTGCGTTCATAAAAATATATGCACCATTGAATGGAAACTATTTATTTTCATCTGTGTGTGCCTAATAAATGCACTGATGTGTTGTTGATAATGAACACACCAATGTGTTCATTATGAACATACCAGAATAAATAAATTGTTTCTTTCAACAGTGTGTTGGTTATAGGGAACACATCGATTCATTCATAAAAATATACGCTTCGTTTAAAATAGAATAGTTACCACTGAATAGTGTGTCCTTTATATGTACACATCGGTGCATTCATAAAACTATACACGTCATTGAATGGAAATTATTTATTTTCACCTATGCGATCCGAATAAATGCATCAATGCATTGTTTATAACGAATGCATCGGTGTGTTTATTATAAACACACATGTGAAAATAAAATAGTTTCCATTCAATGGTGCGTTGGTTATATGGAACACACCGATGCGTTCATAATACTATACACACCGTTTAAAATAGATAGTTGTTCAAGCAGTGCATCATTTATAGGTAACACACCAATGCATACATAATAACATATGTACCATGGAAAATATATAGTGTTAGAGCAGTGCATTCGTGATATGTAATGCACCGGTGCATACACAATGGGGTGCCCTAGTGCTTTGATAATTACTACGCTCCGGCTAAAATAAATTTCACTTTGCATGCAGTGCGTAATATGTGTTTGTGCACCATGCATGGTGCGTTACTGTTATGTAGGTGCACCAAAGATTTTTTTTTTTTTGACAAAATTTATGTTTGCATATTTTGAACTAAATTTCTCATTTACTGAAAAAAAAAATGTTTTTATGTATGATGCTGATGTAATTTGTATGTTAATTATGCAGAGACAACAATGCATGGAGGAGTAACAACAGATATTGGACCAATACAATATGGTTCTGGAGTGGGAGGCTAAAGAGAGGGAGAGGGATTTGTACCCTTGGCCTAGAAATGTAGCTACGTGACTCCTCTTGAGGAATGTAGGCCTCCTCAAGTACTACGAGGAGGCTATATCCCCGAAGGGGAATTCCTCCTTTATTAAGCAGTTGATCCGTCGATAGGATTCCCGTGAACATGTATTCAAAGTCGGTCCTCATCAGTGATATCATCCCACTGAGGAGGATATTTATTTTATCACTAGGCTATCTAGGAGAGCGGAGGATTTTCCCTAGTTTCTTGATTTCCCAGTGGATGTTGCAGCTGAGAGTCATCTTTCCTACTCTCAGAGGTATATTGCATGCATTATACCTTCTCCTGGTGATTTTCAAGTGGCTGGTGGACAGTTATAGATCACCTCGTTCGATGCAAAGGGCGTTAGGTTAATGGTCAACGTATTAGTTGCGCACTTTTATATTATGTTGATTCTTTGATACAGAGGCCACGACTTATTAGGTGGTCTACCATTTTCTTGAGGTAGTTTTGTATAACACTGGATGTATGTTGTGCTATGATATATGGGAGGGAGAACTTCCCATTCACTTCAGAGTTATTTTGTTTATTTATTTAAAGGTTTCCAGAGACGAGACCTAGTTTTTTCCGTCGGCCTCCTAGGCTGATGACCGACGTGCAGATTCACATGTGGGTCGAGATGATTTCCAAGAGGGGCATCACCAATTTTCCAACTAGGATTTCCATGGAGGCACTTGATCTATTATCCAGTGAGGAAGATCAGGTTTTCGTGATGGTGTCGTGCCCTTACGCGGGGATGGATTGGCGAGGATGTATCAACATACTTTTTATAGTGGATGATCTGCCAGATGATCGAGGTAAGATTTAAATTAATATTGTAATTTCATTTTATTGTCTTACTTAATTCGAATAAATTTTATTCTAACATGTTCTTTAACGTTTTTATTAAATTTTTTAATGAAATTGTCAACTAACTATTAACTTGTTTTATATTTTTCATATGTTGGCACATTTGTTGGGGACATGGATCCTCCCCCACCACTTGATCCATATGAGGATATGGTTGAGGTTGCAGCAGGTCTGGGTCCTCAGCCGCATATACCACCCGGCATGCGGCGTAGGCCAGAGCTTATATATAAGATGGAGGTGTGTGACAGAATAAGTGAAGTTTTGATTGGCGTGGGAGTCTGTCCTATCCAGATGAGAGACATCGGGGATGACACTAATCTCTTGCAGTTCTAGAGGTACTTGTCATGCAATATGACGTCTAGTATGCATCATATCATTGGAATTGCCAGGTTACTAGTAGGGATGATGGATAACACGTCATCCAAAACTGATAATGATAAGGGTGGTGATGGAAATGCTTCTTCTTTAGTACATCCTCCTATTCCTCCTCCAAGTGATGGAGACACTTCTTCTTCAGTACGTCGTCCTCGTCCTCTGAGCGATGATGTTGATGAGGGTGCAGGTGATCATGGCAATGTTGCAGATCAAGGTGGTGATGTTGATCAAGGTGGTGATTGTTCTTCTAGTTCAGTACCTGCTTCTCCTCCTCCTCATTCACCTCACCTGGATGAGCATGGCACATCACCTATTCTTCCACACCATGCTTCTCCTGAGATACTACAACTAGATATTTAGTTATAGTAGTTATTTGTATTGTTAACCAGATATGTACATTATAGTAGTTATTTTACTTGTTCATATATATATATAACATTTTTTGTGTTCATGTTGATGTACTGAATTTATATGTTTATGTTTATGTTGATGTTAGGTCATGTTAAATTATATTAATCTTCAACCTTACGTTGTATCAGAATTTTACAAACTAAAATACCAAGTTTATCATGTTATCAAGTAAATTCTAGTTTACATGTACAAAAACATAAAAATATCCTATGTTACATGTTGTTGTAATCGATAGTAAGAATTGAATTATCTATTAGAAGACGTAAAATTTATAACCAATTATCTATTAAGAGCCGTAAAATTTCTTACCCACAAATAAAAAGAGGGGATGAATATAGGGGATAAGGGATAAAAAATTGTTATGATCTACATGTTTAATTCAAATTTTTATTATATAT